>JBCEWE010002062.1:0-12500 GCA_039877035.1 Silurus lanzhouensis
TCATGTGGCTAAACATCTTTAAATGATGTTACTTATTACCAAGCCAATTTCACTCCATCTGTTTCTGCCCAAACAGTTTGACACTATTGTGCTTCTGTGTGTGTGTGTGTGTGTGTGTGTGTGTGTGTGTGTGTGTGTGTGTGTGTGTGTGTGTGTGTGTGTGTGTGTGTGTGCCTTTTTATGCAATATTATGTAACATTAAGTTTTACTGTGCTGTACATAAACACAAACAACACACACACACACACACACACACACACACACACACACACACACACACACACACACGCACACACACACACACAAAATGATGAATGGAAATCGCTCTAGTGTTTTCTCTGATTACAGACTTCCTTGAGTGCAAAGCTGGCTGCAGTGTGTGTGTGTGTGTGTGTGTGTGTGTGTGTGTGTGTGTGTGTGTGTGTGTGTGTGTGTGTGTGTGTGTGTGTGTGCTTTTGGCCTGTTGTAAGAAAGAGAGGAGGTCCCAACAGACCCAAAGGATCACAGCTCCAGGCTTGAGACCCACCAGCTGCTTAGTTGCTCTGCAAACTAAAGCCTAATAATCTCTCACAGAACTCCAGACCCTGCACAGAACCCCCATCTAATGATGTTAAACATTATTCTTGCCAACACTTTGATAGGGTGGCAAACAGAAAGAGTGACAAAGACTCATAAGTATGCACATTATGAAAAAGAGAGGACTCGCTCCTGTATGTGCATCTGTGCTGCACTGTTTTATACACTCCTGAAAATGAACTAATCTAAGATAACAGGCAACAAGCTCAGCACATCTGGAGCAAATTACATTCTGTTGGCTGGCAAGTTTATTTGCAGAAACTAATACAGACTCCAATAGTCTCAGACGTATTGGGAAGCTTGTTTTTAAGTGTGCCATTCCTGCCTTTTGTTTTATCTGACAGTTCTGGGCATAGAATAGAAATCACATGCACGTTATTCTAATACTGAAAACTCTTATTAACTCGCAACAATAGATCTTTGTGTGCAGACTTGTGCACAAACAGAAAGGTGAGCTGAGCACAGTGCACACAAGTGCACATCAATGCTCACAATGCTGCTTTCAACATCTGGATGGTTTTTCTAAAGATATGGCTGACACATGGTCTGAAAGAGTATCCATGTGCTAGGGACAGAGCATTTTAAACCCCATTGCTCCTGCACTTTTCTCTGGGCCTCAGATCAAGCTTTTAGGCAGCACTGAATCTTTTAGTGAGCCAGGAAAGACATGACAAAACCATTACTTAGCCAAAAGTAATAAGAATTCTTTTTTATTTTATTTTCCATTATATGAAAACAAATTGTCAAATACTAAGATGTTATTGAATGTGTTATTTAAAGATGACTATTTACAACTCAAATGATCACTAAGGAACAATGTAGAAAAATGAATTTCAGTTCAGTTCAATTCAGTTCAGTGTTCAGCATAGTCCATGCTCTCGTTTATCTGCCAAAGGAAGTTTAGCATCTGCCAGGCCATTCCTCTACTACTCCCTGATTTGCCCATTCACTGGTGCAGAGCTCATCAAGTGAAATCTGGTTCTTATTATAGTGAACGTTTTATCGCATTTATACGAAGAAAATAAAAAAAACATCACCAGATGTGATCAGAGCATCTGGAAGTTCGAGATTTTGACCAGAAAAAACACAGCACACTCAGTGTCTACTCTGAAGGTGACTCCTGGCAAACACTCCTGTTTTTCCCTTGCTTTCTCCCTACACTGAGCTGCTAATAAAAAATTTAACTCTTGCCTTCTTTCCTGCAATGCAGCACTAAGTATACAAAAAACAAAAACAACTCATACTGTTAAATAGAAAAAATAAACAAAGATCACTTTATTTGTGTATGCTAGTGCATAACCAGGACATTAAATCATAATTTCAAACCATTTCCAAAGTCACCCAAAGTAAACTTCATAACCAGAAATAATATTCCATACTTCTTTAATATATGAAGCCAAATTACAGGCAAACAATAATAATTAATAATACACTACCCTTAAAAGGTTTTAAATTATCCATAGTTATTATTTATGATGTTTATATTAGTCAGGAAAATGTTTACGTCATAGACTTTTTCAGCTATAAGTTTAAAAGACTGAAGTTGTTTAAGTAGAAAGAGACTGGTGGTGCCTGTAATTTCACCCATTAATACCCAAAGCAGTGCAAGAAAAAAACAAGAAACAGGAAAGAAGCCAGGGGTGGCT
Organism: Silurus lanzhouensis; assembly: GCA_039877035.1. Classification (NCBI taxonomy): domain Eukaryota; kingdom Metazoa; phylum Chordata; class Actinopteri; order Siluriformes; family Siluridae; genus Silurus; species Silurus lanzhouensis. The sequence goes on from JBCEWE010002062.1 coordinate 2,223, forward strand.
CGACAGAAGCTTCCAGATGCTGAGCAGAGAGGATGTCCTGGGCAAACACAAGAGAGAACAAAACTAAAAAGGAAAGAGCATCCAGAAAGATAGCCTGTTTGGGAATGATTATTCCTGAAAACTAAGTCGAAACCTATTTGCAAAATTTTTTTGAAAAAAAAAAAAATTAAAATTCTATCTCTATACTTGTACTCCATTTACTTTCACTGTTTCTGACATTTACCAGGTTTTCTAAAGTTCGAGATTCCACATTTATATTATAACTGCTCACTACTGTTACACTTCCTAATAAAAATAAACAATATCGTTGTCCACTCGACCCTATTTGTTTTTCTTTTCTTGCAATATGGTGAAACCAAAGAGCTGTTACTGTAATAAACAAGACAGTAAGAATAAACCAAGGTCTCCATGCCCGTGTCCTATTTCTAATAAACACACTGATTCACACAACACACACACACACACATGCATGCACACATCCTGGGCTCAACTTTTCCATCTCGGGTCCATGTGTCTCACACTTCACTAACAGTTATATGTTTTCCATTATGTAATAGCAAAAAAGAAATATTATTTTGGAAGAACAGTGCTAAAATATGCTCTCCAATTCAATAAATATATGTGCTTAGACCGACCTAGAAAAAATGACAGAAGGTGCAGTTATAGGAAAATACTCACTGACATGTTGGTGTGATGCTTGACAAGTGCAATACTACTTGAGTTATTTTTCCATAAATAAGATGTCCCAACTTGTTATAAAATTGTATACAACAGAAATATCAACATTTATTAAAGAACAACATGTCAAAATATTTATCTCTAGTACATAGTTGCATTTAATGTTTTGGAACATCCAGGAAACAAGTTAGTTCCTGCTATTACCTCCATTATAGCACCTATAAACCATCATTGCCTCACTAGATTTTTTTTCCCTTTTATTTCTTGAAGGTATTAAGACAAACAAATGCAGCTTGTCATGTTACTGTAAAACAGCAAAGTGCAAAGTTTATCTTGAAGACTCATGCAGCAGAAAAATCTCTTTCACTTTTGTTGAATTTTCATATAGGAGCTTTTACTAAAGAAATAATAATATTCTAGATCTGGATATTAATACAAACCTGTTATTTGAATTACAGCATAATAGTTTAGTCAAAACAATACCTTCTGATCAATTTTAATTGAATAAAATAATATAATTTTCACCTTCAATCAAAGTGTTATCAAAACGTTTTATATAGTGGTGTAATTATTTATAATAGTAATGTTTATTGGCTAAGCACAAAAATAACATCATGGAAATGATATAACCTCAACTAATATATGGTGTCAATGGTGTAGGAACAGTACAACAAATGTTTCTCTTATGATATTTGTTTTATATTGTGTGACCTTTCCAATAACTGTAAAGTAAAAAATTTAATTACTGAAGAGGTTTTATGAATACTCCATACTAATGACATTTTCTGACAGCTAACAGCAACATCGCACATAAACAACGATTATTATTACACATTAATGCTCTTCATTACTGAACATGAAGATGTATAAATATGTCCAAGTATGTATATTTTCAACAAAAGCTCTTTTCAACAATGTTCTCCTTTTGAGAAAAAAAAACACTATTTCTATATGTATGTGATAAAAATCACACTTTTCCCCCTCATAGCACTCTTTGTACGTAAACCATTTAGAGTGTAGTTCTACTTCTAAATTTTACCCTCAAAGTATCAAATTGCATCTGTTCCCCTCTATAGGCAGACATGAGGCTCGCTAGCCCCTCTCCTTTAATTGGTACTGGCTCCTACACTGTGCTATTCTCCAGAGCTTAACCACCAGCAGGAAGGTCCCTTACCACAGCACACACACTGCGGCGAGAGCAACCCAGCACAGGCAACTTCACTGCCAAATCCAGGCATTTGAATTAAACCAACACTTATTTTCAGAGGCAGGGTGAGGGGCCAGAGATAGACATCAACTGTACGAATAGACAATATTATATTAACATACCAGACCAAACACAAGAAGAATACATGGGAAATACTGTTCAATTACACAGAGACTATAAAGACAACCAGGCTCTGCTTACTGGAACAGAAGGACATACTGTACATAAAAGAGGGTGTACAAAGAAACAAGAGTAAAAACAGACCCTATACAGTAAAAGGAGCAGAAGTCAAGGTGTTGAGTAGCTGCCAGGTTGCAAGCAGCTCTGCCCCGAATTTTTAGCACGACTACAGAGCACACGTGTACAGAGGCTTATATAAGGGCAGGGTAGGGATATACATCGAACCATCAATTAAACACAACATCATTAGAGTGGCATACAGTTTGCTATCTGGACTGAGATATAAGAAATAGCGAAGAAAAAGGAACAGTCTAAGTTCATGTATTAGTCATCTTTTGGCATGCATGCAGAAAATCTTGATGAAAGCAGATGTTTGGGCTGAGCTAAAATAAAGAATATGATACTACATACTGTAATAAAGACACTGTAAATGTTCTCTGGGTGGAAAGTAGGTAAGGCATACTCTCTCTCTCTCTCTCTCTCTCTCTCTCTCTCTCTCTCTGCCCATCACACACACTAAGCAGTTAAAAGCATCTGTGTGCTATGTATTTGAAAATGCATCAGAACAAGTAAATTAATATAAATATAATCCTGCAATGTGAATTACAGCAAGCACTACAAAACTATTCAATGCTGACATTGGCGTATTATATCCCTTTTAATGTCATCTTCGATTAATGCGTGGTTTAACACTGATGATTATGCAGCATGATCTAATGAAATCCATTTTATTAATTTAAACTCATTATAGCTGGGAATTATTCACCTTTTGCACCCAAAATATTCTATTATATTATATTGGTATATATTCCTATATAATCACAAAATCTCTTAAAAACTGATTACAAATCATTGAGTTGAACTACTGAAACAGGAGAGAAATCAGCAAATGATCTGAGTCCTGTAAATCCCAGGAGCTGTTTCAGGTGTCTGTTTCTGATGAGGTGCTCAGCTGGGTGCTGACCAGGTGAAAATTGTCCGCTGTGAAAATCAGTTATGCTTCCTCTGCTTTCCAGATGCTGTTTTATTTGCTACTCTTGCCAGGTACCTAGAGCTTACCAAGACTCATTTGCCAAGTATACAGCTCCACATATCAGCATAATGTGGTGAGTTAGAAACATGTGGAAAAGCCTTTAACACAGGTCTGGTGGGTCAAGCAGGACAGCAAGTACCATTTTTCAGCTCTGTAGGTCACCACAGCTGTCACTGTGATTATTAAAATGTTTTAATATATTGATCTTGCTCTTGGACAAAACTGCAGAAATATCCAATATGACTAGGAAAGTTACAATGAAATAAAGTTAGAGATGTGCTTTCCTCAACAATAAAAAAATGGCTGGCCTCTCTTTAAACTATGCATTGTATTTTGTATAAACTTAAAAATGGAAAACATCGATATTAATCAGACACATATGTATCAAACCTCTTAGCTTTAGCATTTTCTCAGGTTTTTCCTAAAGATGTTTTGAATTGTATTGCATGTCGAAAGTAACGTGGCTCAGAAAACCATCCTTAAACAGAATTGTTACTTTTAAGAGGTTTGTTTAACCCACATATAGAATTAGCTGTGGGTTGGACCCACCACAGAGCCTTCCATAATAACAATGTCTTTGAAGATGCACACAGACATTTGTAAAGAAACCAAATGAAGTTTATATCAATAAAGTCTGGCTTCAAATCCTCCAGTTACTTATATATTACTTGTTTTTTTTTTTTTTTTTTTTTTTTTTTTGTTTACTCAGACATTTCATTAACCTTAAAAAGGAACACACACACAGACACAAGACTTACTTTAACAATTACACATACTCTGTATACTTGTGAGACACTTTTATTTACATAATTAGTAACACAGCTAATTAAAAGAAATGCCTTTTGCTGATTAAAAACTGTCAGATGCTTCTATCCTTATAGGGGCATTTGGTCCCCACTAAAATATAAAAACACCCCTTTCCCAGTCAACCCACACACACACACACACACACACACACACACACACACCACACACACACACCTTCCTTTAGTAAGCAAAACAAAGCAACTGCATAAAACAAAGCAACTTCCTCAGCACTTTCATCTGGATCTCAGTAAACAACTCTATTTCTAGCAATTATACTAAATATGTCTTCTTAGAATAGTATAAAGAGTACCATACTTATTTTCAGAACAAAATTTATCCATGATAAATACTTAATAGCAAAATATAACCTAATTTACATAAATGTAGTTTATGTTCATACATGTGTATTTCAATTTCTGTCTTTTTTCCTGTATCATGCATCATGCATTTTTATTTTCAAAGACACATTTGAAAAAAGTACCCTATAAAATGCTTAAAATTGTTTATTATATAATATAGCAAACATTAGCAAATATCTGTCAATAATATTAAACAAACTTATTAGAGCTTAAACTTTTCAGCCTGACTGCTAAAACTTGATATAACTTGATATCTGTATTTGTAATTATCATACTTTTGAATAGGGACATATTATAATATATGTCCAATCTGTAATAATAACTGCAAATCCTACTAGCTTTACTAAATAAAACATATATATTACTGCTTAAGAGTTTGACTCCACACGTGACTGGTATTGTGCTGGGAAATAAATTCTTCAAATCTTTCAACAGATAATTCAGTAAAACCAATCTGAAGGATACACCAGGGTGTAATATTGCATTAATGAACAGGATCGTCATTAAGAGTGACAGTAAGGATGGTAGATCTTACCTCAGCTACTCAGCGGCATTAGTGTTTCTGTAGGGTGGATGAAGGTGTGGAGGAGCTCAGGCTCAAAGAAGACAAAGTTTTCAAGAAAAAAAAAACTTTCAATGCGCAAAAATAAGTTTAAAATCCGTAACCCGCTCAATCGTCTGTTTTTTGTCTGCAGTCTGTAGAGGAAAGTGAGACGGTAAATACAGCTGTGGCAATGAACTACAGGAGGAGGAGTATACTCCCTCTTACCCATCTCCTCTCCTCTCCCCTTTCCTTTTCTTTCCCCTTTTATTTTGCTTTTCCTTTTTCTCTACTCTTTCCTGTAGCTGTATTTATACCACTGTTTAACCATCAGCTTACAGGCTCTCAAATCACTAACTAGATCCCCTGTTACAACCAAACTCGCAGAGGTCTGTATTTCATGGTAAAGCAATCCAAATTTAAAAGGGTGTGTACTAAATGTATAACAACGTAATGCACATAAAATAGCATCAATGAGATGATGAGCTAAAACTGGACACTGAGAGAATGATTTCCGGACAAACAGCAGCTCCAGCACTGATAACAGTCTCTCTTCCTATTCATCCTCTGTTCATTGCAGATAAGCAGCTTAAACACTGGACACAATGTACACTTGCACAGAGAAAAGTAAGATGCAATATATATATATATATATATAATATATATATATATATATATATATATATATATATATATATATATATATATATATATACAAGCAAGATAATTCCATCAACTGTGTGTCAATACAGAGACTTCTTAATGATTAATACATATTCTGGATTGTTTTTGTGAGATTGGAAAATAATTGTAATGTTAAGATACTAACTTATGGAGCTTTTGTTGCAACATTTAAAACATTTACTTTAAAATTGTAAATGTCATACAAAGAGATCATACAGCAATTGCAGGTCATTTGGTTAGTTTATATTAATTACAGTAATTTATGTAAATATATACTGTATTCATTTACATTTCAAACCTGCCTTGAGTGTATTTATTAATCAGCTAAAATGCTTAGACCATTTAAATATTTACCATATATACAATGACACACTAAGATATACAATAATAAATAATCTTGGTTACAGTTGAAAAAATAAATAAATATGAGGTTTATCACGCATTTGCTGGCAACATGTAGTTTTACAAAATGACCAGCAGGTGGCAGAAGTGGGAGGGCTTTACCAAGGCAGTCCTGAATGGCTGCAGTAAGTGTGACGTGAGCATGCGGTGTTTGCGCTTCCGGTGTCATGTCTGCGCACACGTGGAGTTCATGTTATATCACAGTGTAGACGTTGTATGATGTTATTGGCGTGTAACAGAGTAGTTTGTCAGAATGATTAGCATGTAGTGTTTCCAGTCACAGACTGGTTAATATTGAGCGGTAAACATCTGCAAAGTATTTCGGATTTTTTTCTAGTAACTAGTAGAATGACAGAAACAGCACCGAAGAAGAGTTGCGGTCTGAAGTTTGCTGAACAGCAGCTTCTCCGTCACGGCTGGGAGCAAGGTGAGATCAGAAACCTCAGTGTACATGCAAAGACTGAAGGGTATTGGGTTATTAAGTGTTCTCACCATGCCATTTGTTTATAGGGAAAGGTCTCGGAAGGGCTGAGAACGGCATTGCAGAAGCAATCAGAGTTAAAGTGAAATGTGGTAAAGGAGGGGTGAGAAGAAATACTTCCTTTAAATTTTCATGAAGCATATGTTAATATCTTCTATTTTACACCCCATGTACTGTATTCAATTACAGTAGATTCAGTTTTTCCTCAGATCTTTCAGTGTGTGTCTCTGCTTCTCTCTCAGGTTGGCCATAAAGAAAGTGAGCAGTTCACATTTCACTGGTGGGACCATGTCTTTAACAAGGCATCTTCCAGTTTGGCTGTGGAATCAGACCAGGTAGGCACTTTTATACTTTTTTATACTGGTTTTTAATCAGAAGGCTGCACACTGTATGTAATTACAAGAAAAAAGCAACAACAAGGGGTGTGTACATTTTTAACAGTCGCTTGTAAAACCGTTTTTTAGAAATAGAGAGAGGAGAAATGTGTATGATGTGCATAGAAATAGTATGCAACTGAAGAAATTGTAAAATCATTACATAAAGTTTAAGCATTCTATGAATCTGTGCACTGACTGTCTGTCGATTTATTTCACACAAACACATCACATTGCTGCAGCACTAAAACCTTGCTCTCTTTCTGCTTCTGTACTCCTCCAAATCTGATAGAGTTTGCTTGGAGCTCAATATGATACAAAAAAAAAAAAAAAAAAAAAAAAAGCCAAATGCGTACTATGAGAAAGACCCTTTAATGAATTACTGTAACCAAACTTATATAACTCGGGTTTTTACAACCATGTCCTTGAGCTTTTTTCTTTTTTTCCTTGAAGTGCATCATGCATTCATCTGCATTTGTTTTATTATAATCTAGAATGGGGTGACTGTGAATAAAGTAGAGGAAGATGAAGAAGGAATGATTTCTAACAAGAAGCCTCGTAAGGCCATGATGAACAAGTCCATGCTCTATGGAAGCTTTGTTAAGGTAAAGGCTTTACACACAAAAGACACACAAAATAGAAAAAACAATGTGTTGAATACAGTCAGGTTTTGTTGTTTAAAGTTGAAATCTATTCCAGAATATATTTCACTACTGTGATTTTATTTTTATTTGCTGAGCTTTTGGACTCAGGGCTCTAACTCCTGTTCTGTCTGTTCCAGTCTGCTACTCTCCTCTCAGGGCAGGAACAACCTGAGGAAAAGTCATCCGTCTCTGAGGATAGTAGCTCTGAGGATGAAGAGAAGCTTGATCTTTCCAGTGCCAAGAAGTAAGAATCATTTTTGTATGCTCAAATTATAATTTTTTTTCTCAAGGCTACTCAAAAGCTGACTTACTATTCTGTTAAATACGTTTAAAAAGGTTCCCTCTAGCTTTTTAAAATAAATCCTCCATACTATGTATGATGCATTATGAACTATGCAAGATTAATTATTTCTTTGTTGTTGTATGAAATAATTGCAAGTGCTTATTCCTTACAAGCGTTTTGAATTTTTACACCCAGTTTATCTGATATAGAACTGATGAAAGCATGTGGAGGACGCACTGCACATAAGTAAGTACTACACATCACACTGTGTTCTCAAATGTAGGATTGTGCATAATGTAATTATATTCTAAGAAGTACAGTTATAATTATTGAAATGTATACTTTTACATTTATACTCTATCCGCCTATATACAATATATGGCTAATATTATGGACACCTGACCATCACAGGCTTTAGGTCTTCTTTTAAAAGTTACATTCACAACTAAGTCTTAATAATGGCAGTTCCAGTTAGCTAAATATATGAAAGGATGCACCACTTATAATTAAAATTAGTTTTTTTAATTTATTTATTAAATATTGAAATAAAATGAATACTGCAGACCTGAGTTGTTAGATAAGCAAATTCAATAATAAACAGCAGTATATACTAATGTATAATGTATTAAAATATTTTTAATCTCCAGAGGTGCCAGACATGGCCTTACGATGAGTGCCAAACTAGCCAGATTGGAGCAACAAGAGCAGGAGTTTATGGCAAAATATGGCAAGAAGCAGCATACAGACAAACCCACACCTCATAGTAAAGCAATGCCGGCTGAGCTTACTTCCACATTAGACGAGGAGAAGGCCGAGAAATCAAAACAAAAGAAAGCCAAGAAAAAGGAGCGGCGGTCAGATCAGCCCCAAGAGAATGGTGTCCAAAACAACAGTGAAACTTTACAGGAGCCCAATAAGAAGATAGCTAAAAAGCAAAAGAAACAGTCAAAAGACAAAGAATGGGATGCAACTGATTTGTTTGCAGACACTGACACAAAGAAAAGAAAAAAAAGACCAAAGACGAGCCGGAAGAGGAAAGTACAGAGATGGTGCAGGAAGGTGATGTGGCCGAGACTGCTGAACAACAAGCAACAGATACAAGTGTCCCTAAGAAGAAGAGAAAAAGAAGAAACACACTGACACAAGCAGCGCTGTTGAGGATGGACAGATTACAGACACTGTGCTTTCCAGTGAAGAGTCTGCAGAAACCGCAGTGTGTCCTGAACATGAGCAGCAGGACGAGGGCACTGCTGCACACCAACCGACACCTAGTCTGTCTAAGAAGAAGAAAAAGAAGTCTTCCAAGACCAATAAGGGTGAATCTCAAGCTACAGAAATTGGCATCTGCTGTAGTTTAGACACAAGCACAGCAGAAGTTGAGAAAACAGTGGATGCAGAGAAAGAATCGTCACAGTCAAAAAAAGGAAAAGCAGAAATAAGGAAATTGAGGCAGAGACTGGGAAGAGATCAGAAGATAAACCACCTGAAAAGAAGAGAAAGAAAAAGAAGCATGCATAGTGAATTATATAAAAGTGCCATGCAGTGTTGATTTTGGAGGCTTAAAGATAGAGTATTGGCTTTCTACAATGATGATAAATGACTAAAAACACCACATTATCTTTTTGTGGTGTGATTAATAATGATACCTCAGGATCCCTTGTTAGAGGATCTAGCCATGGTGCTGTTGTATTGCGCTAGGTGCCATGACTTTTTAAATGATACTTTTATTTTTTTCCCTGCTGCTGTTCACTAGTGCATTTAAGACATTTACATAATGTTCGCTCAGCTTGACCATGAACTTGAAAATAGAATGCACTGAATTTTAATACATTATACTTTTTTGGTCATTCTGTTAAAATAGACTGTATTGTACCCACAATACATTTGAATACGCATCTTTTTCAGTATGCTCAAACAGCATGATCTAATGGTTTGTTTTTGTTGCTTAGAATCTGAAAACTTGAGCTGAATCTCAACATTTTTAATTGGCTTCTGTAAAGCCTTGGGTCTGCTTTTACAATTAGATGAGCTGTGATTGCTTTTAAATATGCTCACCACAAAGTAAATATTACATCTTTAAAGTCTTTACATATTACATTTACTGACACAAATATAGTTGATAGTATACCCTGTCCATATTTAAGGGACACAACAGCAGTCTTTTTCTCTAACTTCTAAACGCTTACATTCTGTATATAGTACTATTATATAGTATACAGAATGTAAGAAGAGATATATAAAATAGTATATATATGAAAATGTCAGGGATTTATACAGTACTTTCAATTAAATCTGTGCAATTTAATGACACACTAACTTACTTTATTAGAGGGAAGACTTCATAATTATCTGTTCAAATAGACCCAGAAACACAAAACATGCAAATTTTCTATTTGCTTAATTATGAATAATACATTTCTGCCAGTTCCTCAGTCAGCTTTCTTCTATTATACAACTCATCTTTTCGAATGGCTTCTTAACTGTTTCAGCGAGCAGAATAACTAACTGGAGAAAGAAGTGCTATCTGCTCTCATCCAGAGACATGAGCACGCAGTTGCACCAGATTGCCTAATGTCTCTCATTAACATGGGAGGCAGACAGAGGT
>JBCEWE010002062.1:17500-20625 GCA_039877035.1 Silurus lanzhouensis
TAAATGTGTGTGTGTGTGTGTGTGTGTGTGTGTGTGTGTGTGTGTGTGTGTGTGTGTGTGTGTATACAGGCCTGGAATCCCATTAAGTGTAAATTGTGTCCAGTGTTACCAGAATATGCTCCTAATGCAGTTAATGAATACAAAATACTGGAAATGTGCTCTAAACTATTTTGCCACAGGGTGGCGCAATGAAGAGTGCAGCGGTCTAGAAGGGTCCACTAAAAGGAATAACGGATAACGAATCAAGACAAATGTTAGCATATAGTCTAGATCTAGATCTAGTCTAGGCATAGTCTAGATTAGTTTAGACTATTTAATAAATGTGTTACTAAATATATGCATTATATATTTATAATATAAATGCATAGAGTTCATTTTGATACCTATTAAGAATACATTTGATATTTATCTAACTGTCCAAAATATTTTAATAATATTCTGTATACTGAATTTTGTTGTAGCTATATAAGATATTATAGTTTTTTTTAAGTTTTAAGCTAAATCTTTCTAAAACTGTTACCTTAAAGCACAACTTTACACACTTTTATGTATGAAATAGGTATTTCCTCATTCTACCAATTCTATTAAAACTGGAAAAGGAAGATGCAGCAGCGCTAGAGTTAATTCCACAAATGACATCACTGCTTTCCCCCCTCTGCAGCCCACCACCTTCGCCCCTGCGCCCTCCCCCTTTCCTCACTCAATATGAAAGGAGTGTCCCTCTGTGCTGGCCATTCTGCAGGCCAGACCCTGAGCCACACATACACAAAGACAGAAAGACACTGTAGTTTTTGTGGACGTAAAACAAGCTGCATCCCACTGAAATGGAGATCTCTAGTTTCCGGCATCCCATCTCTTACACTGGAGAAGAGAAGTATGAGATGCTGGAGTTGAACAGGAGGCTTGAATCATACCTGAACCATGTGAAGTTCCTTGAAGAGGAGAATCAACTTCTTTGGGGAGAAATCCAGGCCATGCGGCGGAACCAAGACAATGGAGGCCAAAGGAAAGCTCAGGAGGAGGCACTCAGTCTAGCTAGAAAAGAACTGCAGAATGCCTGGAGAGAGAAGGATTGTGTGGAATTCGAGGTCAGTAACATGCTGGAGGAGATTAAGGAGCTGAACATACTGAGACAAAAAGAGAAGTCTGCACAGGCTGAGGCTAAGAGAAAACTTGAAGAAAGCCAGAAGGCATTGGAGGATGAGAGGAGGATGCAGCTCTGGCTGAGAGAGGAAGCTGCTCATCTTGAGAAAGAGGTCTCTTTACAGATACAGTCCCATCAGGAAGATCTGGTAGCAGTAAAGTCTTCATGTGCCTTTTCAAAACCTGTGCAAATGGCTCCTCAGCACATCCAGACTCTCAATCTCCAGGGCCTAGGGGAAGAGTACTCGCAGAGAGCAGCGCAGGCCTGGCATGAAGCAGCAAGTGTGTACCAGGTACAGATGAAAAGCTAGAGGAGAGCCTGGACCAGACCAGGGCTCACATGACACTCATCAAGCAAGAAAAGAAGAGGAGTCAACTACAGATGCAAGATTTAGCCAGAGAGCTGCAAAGTGCAAAGGCCAAGAGAGAACTGATGGAGAAAAACATAGTACAAATGAAACAGAAGCAGAATCAAGACCTTCAACAGCTTCAGGTAAAAATAACGATTTGAAGGAATGTGTACAGCATTAAATTAATTTATTTCTTAATGTACAGTATGTGTGTAAATATATGTGACCACTTAGTCTATAATTATATGTAAGAGAATAGAATTACTGTAGATTTATAATATTTTATGGCATGATGACTCAGAAAGAGCAACATTTTAATATTATTAGATACTTCTACACTTCCTAAAAGAGCTAGATTGTAAAGAATGAAAAACCCAGTTGTAAAGTTCTACATTTTATAGTTTTATACATTAAAATACACTGCCAAACTTCATTCTCCATTGTTTCTCAGCCCATACTGCCAGCACTCAATATGATGATATGCTGAGTATCTGTATGCAGAGGATAAGTCTCTGATAATGGCATCCAGTGCCATAAAGCTTCTGAGCATTGAGCTAAAATGTACTGACCTACTGTATTTATTTAAAATATAGCACATATAACTAAAGAGTATGAAACTCATTAGAAAGAATTTAAATCATGATCAAATGTACAATTCAATATTTTGGAAGAAGAGGAGTTGAACTCAGTCAGTTCCTCTTATTTTCTTGTCTTTACAGGCTCATGTGGAGGCTCTGGAGGCAGAGAAAATGAATCTTGGGGGGGAGATTGGTGATCTGTTGGTAGAGAGCCGCAGTCTGCTCCAGATGAAGATGTCTCTGAAGCCTCGAGGTGGCCACTTACAGGTATCTTAAAATTAAACTTCTCTGCCTTCTCTTCTATAGTTTTTCTACATACTTTAGCACATAATGAACATCACAGCACCTCTATGAAGTATAAGATGTAACTGCAATAACTGATATTAACAAGTTATATTAATATATATTAATATATATATATTATATATTAAAGAGCTTCATATAGTCTCCCTCTAATTGGTTTTCCAACACAGCCCCTCATCCATCTTAGGCCTGAAGAGTAAGGGAGTTCAGAGAGTCTATGAAATGACACTGGAACGACAAAATCCAATCTTCCATGCAGTCAGACCCATGAAATTATTAATATCTTTACAAACCGGTTTGGAGGAAAAAGCATTGTATTCAATTTCATCTTCTTGAACCTTTGTAAATTTTGTCAAGGTAGTACATATGCTCTCAACAAATCTTCACTATAATCATGACTGCAGCAAATTTTATTTAAAGAATAAGAAATATAGTATAATGACATCGTACATCTATGAAATGCATCCAGTTTATCACTGCTCTGCATGTTATTTTAACCACCCTGTTGCACTCACGCTTGGTGTTGATTCCATGACTCTCACTGTGGAGTGAATAAATAAGTCAGTGTAATGGCATGTGCACTGCAGATGGCCGAACAATGACAAATCTGGCACTTCATTTACATAACAATGAGCCTGGGCTCAGTTTGCTGCTTGAGAGCAAAATAAGCTTTTATACCTCTTCTTTTCTTTATTCTCAGTGTTAAAGAGAGATAATTTTTTCAAACATTCCTTTACAACTGATAGTAGTA
>JBCEWE010002370.1:0-117500 GCA_039877035.1 Silurus lanzhouensis
TGTCTGTGTTGTGGATTGAACCCACAACCTTGGAGGGACCTTCTGATAGATAAACCAATGCCTTAACACATTGAGCTATTCTCTCCCCTTTGTGCAAGCTGTCAATAAGCCTAATGAACCAACATGCTTATTTTCCATACTTCACTACCATGTAACTCATTAAAAGAAGGCCAACAAGTCTTTCAAAAAAGACAAGAAAAAAGCATCTTTTAACAGCTCTTTTCAATTATAATAGATTACAGTTTAATGTGACAAAGTAGACAAACTATTAGATTAAAAAAATAATAATTTTTTCCTTGCTGTGTCGGGCTTGAACCCACAACCTGTGGGGACCTGCTGATGATAACCAATGCCTTAACACATTGAGCTATTCTCTCCCCTTTGGCAAGCAGTCATACGCTTAATGAACCAACATGGCTTCTTTTCCATACTTCACTAACATGTAACTCATTAAAGAAGGCCAAACAAGTCTTTCAAAAAAGACAAAGAAAAAAGCAATCTTTTTAACAGCTCTTTCAATTATAAAAGATTTACAGTTTAATGTGACAAAGTAGACAAACTATTAGATTTAAAAAAATAATAATATATTTTTTCCTGTCGGGCTGAACCCACAACCTTGTGGGGACTGCTGATATATAAACCAATGCCTTAACACATTGAGCTATTCTCTCCCCTTTGTGCAAGCAGTCAATAAGCCTAATGAACCAACATGGCTTCTTTCCATACTTCACTACCATCAAACTCATTAAAAGAAGCCAAACAAGTCTTTCAAAAAAGACAAAGAAAAAAGCAATCTTTTTAACAGCTCTTTTCAATTATAAATAGATTACAGTTTAATGGACAAAGTAGACAAAACTATAGATTAAAAAAAATAATAATAATTTTTTCCTTGTCTGGGCTTGAACCCACAACCTTGTGGGACCTGCTAATAGATAAACCAATGCCTTAACACATTGAGCTATTCTCTCCCCTTTGTGCAAGCAGTCAATAAGCCTAATGAACCAACATGGCTTCTTTTCCATACTTCACTACCATGTAACTCATTAAAAGAAGGCCAAACAAGTCTTTCAAAAAAGACAAAGAAAAAAGCAATCTTTTAACAGCTCTTTTCAATTATCAAATAGATTTACAGTTTAATGTGACAAAGTAGACAAACTATTAGATTAAAAAAAATAATAATTTTTTCCTTGTCTGTGTCGGGGCTTGAACCCACAACCTTGTGGGACCTGCTGATAGATAAACCAATGTCTTAACACATTGAGCTATTCTCTCCCCTTTGTGCAAGCAGTCAATAGCTTAATGAACCAACATGGCTTCTTTCCATACTTCACTAACATGTAACTCATTAAAAGAAGGCCAAACAAGTCTTTCAAAAAAGACAAAGAAAAAAGCAATCTTTTAACAGCTCTTTTCAATTATCAAATAGATTTACAGTTTAATGTGACAAAGTAGACAAACTATTAGATTAAAAAAATAATAAAAAATTTTCCTTGTCTGTGTCAGGGCTTTGAACCCACAACCTGTGGGGACCTGCTGATAGATAAACCAATGCCTTAACACATTGAGCTATTCTCTCCCCTTTGTGCAAGCAGTCAATAAGGCTAATGAACCAACATGGCTTCTTTTCCATACTTCACTACCATGTAACTCATTAAAAGAAGGCCAAACAAGTCTTTCAAAAAAGACAAAGAAAAAGCAATTTTTTTAAAAGCTCTTTTCAATTATTAAAAGATTTACAGTTTAATGTGACAAAGTAGACAAACTATTAGATTAAAAAAATTATAATAAATTCTTCCTTGTCTGTGTCAGGGCTTGAACCCACAACCTTGTGGGGACCTGCTGATAGATAAACCAATGCCTTAACACATTGAGCTATTCTCTCCTTTGTGCAAGCAGTCAATAAGCCTAATGAACCAACATGGCTTCTTTTCCATACTTCACTACCATCAAACTCATTAAAAGAAGGCCAAACAAGTCTTTCAAAAAAGACAAAGAAAAAGCAATCTTTTTAACAGCTCTTTTCAATTATTAAATAGATTTACAGTTTAATGTGACAAAGTAGACAACTATTAGATTAAAAAAATAATATAATTTTTTCCTTGTCGGGCTTGAACCCACAACCATGTGGGGACCTGCTGATAGATAAACCAATGCCTTAACACATTCAGCTATTCTCTCTCCTTTGTGCAAGCAGTCAATAAGTCTAATGAACCAACATGGCTTCTTTCCATACTTCACTACCATCAAACTCATTAAAAGAAGGCCAAACAAGTCTTTTAAAAAAGACAAAGAAAAAAAGCAATCTTTTTAACAGCTCTTTTCAATTATTAAATAGATTTACAGTTTAATGTGACAAAGTAGACAAACTATTAGAGAAAAAAAAATAATAATAATTTTTTCATTGTTGGGGCTTGAACCCACAACCTTGTGGGGACCTGCTGATAGATAAACCAATGCCTTTCTTTGTCAAAAAAGACAAAGAAAAAAGCAATCTTTTTAACAGCTCTTTTCAATTATCAAATAGATTTACAGTTTAATGTGACAAAGTAGACAAACTATTAGATTAAAAAAAATAATAATAATTTTTTCCTTGTCAGGGCTTGAACCCACAACCTTGTGGGCACCTGCTGATAGATAAACCAATGCCTTAACACATTCAGCTATTCTCTTCCCTTTGTGCAAGCAGTCAATAAGCCTAATGAACCAACATGGCTTCTTTTCCATACTTCACTACCATGTAACTCATTAAAAGAAGGCCAAACAAGTCTTTAAAAAAGACAAAGAAAAAGCAATCTTTTTAACAGCTCTTTTCATTATTAATAGATTTACAGTTTAATGTGACAAAGAGACAAACTATTAGATTAAAAAAATAATAAAATTTTTTCCTTGTCTGTGTCAGGGCTTTGAACCCACAACCTTGTGGGGAGCTGCTGATAGATAAACCAATGCCTTAACACATTGAGCTATTCTCTCCCCTTTGTGCAAGCAGTCAATAAGCCTAATGAACCAACATGGCTTCTTTTCCATTCTTCACTATCATCAAACTCATTAAAAGAAGGCCAAACAAGTCTTTCAAAAAAGACAAAGAAAAAGCAATCTTTTTAACAGCTCTTTTCAATTATCAAATAGATTTACAGTTTAATGTGACAAAGTAGACAAACTATTAGATTAAAAAAAAAAAACCAATTTTTTCCTTGTCTGTGTCAGGGCTTTGAACCCACAACCTTGTGGGGAGCTGCAGATAGAGAAACCAATGCCGTAACATATTGAGCTATTCTCTCCCCTTTGTGCAAGCAGTCAATAAGCCTAATGAACCAACATGGCTTCTTTTCCATACTTCACTACCATGTAACTCATTAAAGAAGGCCAAACAAGTCTTTCAAAAAAGACAAAGAAAAAGCAATCTTTTTAACAGCTCTTTTCAATTATCAAATAGATTTACAGTTTAATGTGACAAAGTAGACAAACTATTAGATTAAAAAAAATAATAATTTTTTCCTTGTCTGTGACAGGGCTTGAACCCACAACCTTGTGGGGACCTGCTGATAGATAAACCAATGCCTTAACACATTGAGCTATTCTCTCCCCTTTGTGCAAGCAGTCAATACGCTTAATGAACCAACATGGCTTCTTTTCCATACTTCACTAACATGTAACTCATTAAAAGAAGGCCAAACAAGTCTTTCAAAAAAGACAAAGAAAAAAGCAATCTTTTTAACAGCTCTTTTCAATTATTAAATAGATTTACAGTTTAATGTGACAAAGTAGACAAACTATTAGATTAAAAAAAATAATAATAATAATTTTTTCCTTGTCGGGGCTTGAACCCACAACCTTGTGGGGACCTGCTGATATATAAACCAATGCCTTAACACATTGAGCTATTCTCTCCCCTTTGTGCAAGCAGTCAATAAGCCTAATGAACCAACATGGCTTCTTTTCCATACTTCACTACAATGTAACTCATTAAAAGAAGGCCAAACAAGTCTTTTAAAATAAGACAAAGAAAAAAGCAATCTTTTTAACAGCTCTTTTCAATTATCAAATAGATTTACACTTTAATGTGACAAAGAAGACAAACTATTAGATTAAAAAAAATAATAATACTTTTATCCTTGTCTGTGTCAGGGCTTTGAACCCACAACCTTGTGGGGACCTGCTGATAGATAAACCAATGCCTTAACACATTGAGCTATTCTCTCCCCTTTGTGCAAGCAGTCAATAAGCCTAATGAACCAACATGGCTTCTTTTCCATACTTCACTACCATCAAACTCATTAAAAGAAGGCCAAACAAGTCTTTCAAAAAAGACAAAGAAAAAGCAATCTTTTTAACAGCTCTTTTCAATTATCAAATAGATTTACCGTTTAATGTGACAAAGTAGACAAACTATTAGATTAAAAAAAATAATAATAATTTTTTCCTTGTCTGTGTCTGGGCTTGAACCCACAACCTTGTGGGGACCTGCTGATAGATAAACCAATGCCTTAACACATTGAGCTATTCTCTCCCCTTTGTGCAAGCAGTCAATAAGCCTAATGAACCAACATGGCTTCTTTTCCATACTTCCCTACAATGTAACTCATTAAAAGAAGGCCAAACAAGTCTTTCAAAAAAGACAAAGAAAAAAGCAATCTTTTTAACAGCTCTTTTCAATTATTAAATAGATTTACAGTTTAATGTGACAAAGTAGACAAACTATTAGATTAAAAAAAATAACAACAATTTTTTCCTTGTCTGTGTCAGGGCTTTGAACCCACAACCTTGTGGGGACCTGCTGATAGATAAACCAATGCCTTAACACATTGAGCTATTCTCTCCCCTTTGTGCAAGCAGTCAATAAGCCTGATGAACCAACATGGCTTCTTTTCCATACTTCACTACCATCAAACTCATTAAAAGAAGGCCAAACAAGTCTTTCAAAAAAGACAAAGAAAAAGCAAACTTTTTAACAGCTCTTTTCAATTATTAAATAGATTTACAGTTTAATGTGACAAAGTAGACAAACTATTAGATTTAAAAAAAAAAATAATTTTTTCCTTGTTGGGGCTTGAACCCACAACCTTGTGGGGACCTGCTGATAGATAAACCAATGCCTTAACACATTGAGCTATTCTCTCCCCTTTGTGCAAGCAGTCAATAAGCCTAATGAACCAACATGGCTTCTTTTCCATACTTCACTACCATCAAACTCATTAAAAGAAGGCCAAACAAGTCTTTCAAAAAAGACAAAGAAAAAAGCAATCTTTTTAACAGCTCTTTTCAATTATCAAATAGATTTACAGTTTAATGTGACAAAGTAGACAAACTATTAGATTAAAAAAATAATAATAATTTTTTCCTTGTCTGTGTCAGGGCTTGAACCCACAACCTTGTGGGGACCTGCTGATAGATAGACCAATGCCTTAACACTTTGAGCTATTCTCTCCCCTTTGTGCAAGCAGTCAATAAGCCTAATGAACCAACATGGCTTCTTTTCCATACTTTACTACCATGTAACTCATTAAAAGAAGGCCAAACAAGTCTTTCAAAAAAGACAAACAAAAAAGCAATCTTTTTAACAGCTCTTTTCAATTATTAAATAGATTTACAGTTTAATGTGACAAAGTAGACAAACTATTAGATTAAAAAAAATAATAATGATTTTTTTCTTGTCAGGGTTTGAACCCACAACCTTGTGGGGACCTGCTGATAGATAAACCAATGCCTTAACACATTCAGCTATTCTCTTCCCTTTGTGCAAGCAGTCAATAAGCCTAATGAACCAACATGGCTTCTTTTCCATACTTCACTACCATCAAACTCATTAAAAGAAGGCCAAACAAGTCTTTCAAAAAAGACAAAGAAAAAGCAATCTTTTTAACAGCTCTTTTCAATTATCAAATAGATTTACAGTTTAATGTGACAAAGTAGACAAACTATTAGATTAAAAAAAATAATAATTTTTTCCTTGTCTGTGTCGGGGCTTGAACCCACAACCTTGTGGGGACCTGCTGATAGATAAACCAATGTCTTAACACATTGAGCTATTCTCTCCCCTTTGTGCAAGCAGTCAATAAGCCTAATGAACCAACATGGCTTCTTTTCCATACTTCACTACCATCAAACTCATTAAAAGAAGGCCAAACAAGTCTTTCAAAAAAGACAAAGAAAAAAGCAATCTTTTTAACAGCTCTTTTTAATTATCAAATAGATTTACAGTTTAATGTGACAAAGTAGACAAACTATTAGATTAAAAAAAATAATAAAAAAATTTTCCTTGTCTGTGTCAGGGCTTTGAACCCACAACCTTGTGGGGACCTGCTGATAGATAAACCAATGCCTTAACACATTGAGCTATTCTCTCCCCTTTGTGCAAGCAGTCAATAAGGCTAATGAACCAACATGGCTTCTTTTCCATACTTCACTACCATGTAACTCATTAAAAGAAGGCCAAACAAGTCTTTCAAAAAGACAAAGAAAAAAGCAATTTTTTTAACAGCTCTTTTCAATTATTAAAAAGATTTACAGTTTAATGTGACAAAGTAGACAAACTATTAGATTAAAAAAAATTATAATAAATTCTTCCTTGTCTGTGTCAGGGCTTGAACCCACAACCTTGTGGGGACCTGCTGATAGATAAACCAATGCCTTAACACATTGAGCTATTCTCTCCCCTTTGTGCAAGCAGTCAATAAGCCTAATGAACCAACATGGCTTCTTTTCCATACTTCACTACCATGTAACTCATTAAAAGAAGGCCAAACAAGTCTTTCAAAAAAGACAAAGAAAAAGCAATCTTTTTAACAGCTCTTTTCAATTATTAAATAGATTTACAGTTTAATGTGACAAAGTAGACAAACTATTAGATAAAAAAAATAATAATAATTTTTTCATTGTTGGGGCTTGAACCCACAACCTTGTGGGGACCTGCTGATAGATAAACCAATGCCTTTCTTTGTCAAAAAAGACAAAGAAAAAAGCAATCTTTTTAACAGCTCTTTTCAATTATTAAATAGATTTACAGTTTAATGTGACAAAGTAGACAAACTATTAGATTAAAAAAAATAATAATAATTTTTTCCTTGTCTGTGTCAGGGTTTGAACCCACAACCTTGTGGGGACCTGCTGATAGATAAACCAATGCCTTAACACATTGAGCTATTCTCTCCCCTTTGTGCAAGCAGTCAATAAGCCTAATGAACCAACATGGCTTCTTTTCCATACTTCACTGCCATCAAACTCATTAAAAGAAGGCCAAACAAGTCTTTCAAAAAAGACAGAAAAAGCAATCTTTTTAACAGCTCTTTTCAATTATCAAATAGATTTACAGTTTAATGTGACAAAGTAGACAAACTATTAGATTAAAAAAAAATAATAATAATTTTTTCCTTGTCAGGGCTTGAACCCACAACCTTGTGGGCACCTGCTGATAGATAAACCAATGCCTTAACACATTCAGCTATTCTCTTCCGTTTGTGCAAGCAGTCAATAAGCCTAATGAACCAACATGGCTTCTTTTCCATACTTCACTACCATGTAACTCATTAAAAGAAGGCCAAACAAGTCTTTTAAAAAAGACAAAGAAAAAGCAATCTTTTTAACAGCTCTTTTC
The DNA here is from genome assembly GCA_039877035.1 of Silurus lanzhouensis. NCBI lineage: Eukaryota > Metazoa > Chordata > Actinopteri > Siluriformes > Siluridae > Silurus > Silurus lanzhouensis. The sequence continues at coordinate 7,595 of JBCEWE010002370.1, forward strand.
AATTATTAAAAAGATTTACAGTTTAATGTGACAAAGAAGACAAACTATTAGATAAAAAAAATAATAACAATTTTTTCCTTGTCTGTGTCAGGGCTTTGAACCCACAACCTTGTGGGGAGCTGCTGATAGATAAACCAATGCCTTAACACATTGAGCTATTCTCTCCCCTTTGTGCAAGCAGTCAATAAGCCTAATGAACCAACATGGCTTCTTTTCCATTCTTCACTATCATCAAACTCATTAAAAGAAGGCCAAACAAGTCTTTCAAAAAAGACAAAGAAAAAGCAATCTTTTTAACAGCTCTTTTCAATTATCAAATAGATTTACAGTTTAATGTGACAAATTAGACAAACTATTAGATTAAAAAAAAAATAACAATTTTTTCCTTGTCTGTGTCAGGGCTTTGAACCCACAACCTTGTGGGGAGCTGCTGATAGATAAACCAATGCCGTAACATATTGAGCTATTCTCTCCCCTTTGTGCAAGCAGTCAATAAGCCTAATGAACCAACATGGCTTCTTTTCCATACTTCACTACCATCAAACTCATTAAAAGAAGGCCAAACAAGTCTTTCAAAAAAGACAAAGAAAAAGCAATCTTTTTAACAGCTCTTTTCAATTATCAAATAGATTTACAGTTTAATGTGACAAAGTAGACAAACTATTAGATTAAAAAAAATAATAATAATTTTTTCCTTGTTGGGGCTTGAACCCACAACCTTGTGGGGACCTGCTGATAGATAAACCAATGCCTTAACACATTGAGCTATTCTCTCCCCTTTGTGCAAGCAGTCAATAAGCCTAATGAACCAACATGGCTTCTTTTCCATACTTCACTACAATGTAACTCATTAAAAGAAGGCCAAACAAGTCTTTTAAAATAAGACAAAGAAAAAAGCAATCTTTTTAACAGCTCTTTTCAATTATCAAATAGATTTACAGTTTAATGTGACAAAGAAGACAAACTATTAGATTAAAAAAAATAATAATACTTTTATCCTTGTCTGTGTCAGGGCTTTGAACCCACAACCTTGTGGGGACCTGCTGATAGATAAACCAATGCCTTAACACATTGAGCTATTCTCTCCCCTTTGTGCAAGCAGTCAATAAGCCTAATGAACCAACATGGCTTCTTTTCCATACTTCACTACCATCAAACTCATTAAAAGAAGGCCAAACAAGTCTTTCAAAAAAGACAAAGAAAAAGCAATCTTTTTAACAGCTCTTTTCAATTATCAAATAGATTTACAGTTTAATGTGACAAAGTAGACAAACTATTAGATTAAAAAAAATAATAATAATTTTTTCCTTGTCAGGGCTTGAACCCACAACCATGTGGGGACCTGCTGATATATAAACCAATGCCTTAACACATTGAGCTATTATCTACCCTTTGTGCAAGCAGTCAATAAGCCTAATGAACCAACATGGCTTCTTTTCCATACTTTACTACCATGTAACTCATTAAAAGAAGGCCAAACAAGTCTTTCAAAAAAGACCAAGAAAAAAGCAATCTTTTTAACACCTCTTTTTAATTATTAAATAGATTTACAGTTTAATGTGACAAAGTAGACAAACTATTAGATTAAAAAAAATAATAATAACTTTTTTCCTTGTCGGGGCTTGAACCCACAACCTTGTGGGGACCTGCTGATAGATAAACCAATGCCTTAACACATTGAGCTATTCTCTCCCCTTTGTGCATGCAGTCAATAAGCCTAATGAACCAACATGGCTTATTTTCCATACTTCACTACCATGTAACTCATTAAAAGAAGGCCAAACAAGTCTTTCAAAAAAGACAAAGAAAAAGCAATCTTTTAAACAGCTCTTTTCAATTAATAAATAGTTTTACAGTTTAATGTGACAAAGTAGACAAACTATTAGATTAAAAACAATAATAAGAATTTTTTCCTTGTCAGGGCTTGAACCCACAACCTTGTGGGGATCTGCTGATAGATAAACCAATGCCTTAAAACATTGAGCTATTCTCTCCCCTTTGTGCAAGCAGTCAATAAGCCTAATGAACCAACATGGCTTCTTTTCCATACTTCACTACCATCAAACTCATTAAAAGAAGGCCAAACAAGTCTTTCAAAAAAGACAAAGAAAAAGCAATCTTTTTAACAGCTCTTTTCAATTATTAAATAGATTTACAGTTTAATGTGACAAAGTAGACAAACTATTAGATTAAAAAAATAATAATTTTTTCCTTGTCTGTGTTGGGGCTTGAACCCACAACCATGTGGGGATCTGCTGATAGTTAAACCAATGCCTCAACACATTGAGCTATTCTCTCCCCTTTGTGCAAGCAGTCAATAAGCCTAATGAACCACCATGGCTTCTTTTCCATACTTCACTACCATGTAACTCATTAAAAGAAGGCCAAACAAGTCTTTTAAAAAAGACAAAGAAAAAGCAATCTTTTTAACAGCTCTTTTCAGTTATCAAATAGATTTACAGTTTAATGTGACAAAGTAGACAAACTATTAGATTAAAAAAAATAATAAAACATTTTTTTTCTTGTCTGTGTCAGGGCTTGAACCCACAACCTTGTGGGGACCTGCTGATAGATAAACCAATGCCTTAACACACTGAGCTATTCTCTCCCCTTTGTGCAAGCAGTCAATAAACCTAATGAACCAACATGGCTTCTTTTCCATACTTTACTACCATGTAACTCATTAAAAGAAGGCCAAACAAGTCTTTCAAAAAAGAAAAAGAAAAAGCAATCTTTTTAACAGCTCTTTTCAATTATCAAATAGATTTACAGTTTAATGTGACAAAGTAGACAAACTATTAGATTAAAAAAATAATAATAATTTTTTCCTTGTCAGGGCTTGAACCCACAACCTTGTGGGGACCTGCTGATAGCTAAACCAATGCCTTAACACATTGAGCTATTCTCTCCCCTTTGTGCAAGCAGTCAATAAGCCTAATGAACCAACATGGCTTCTTTTCCATACTTCACTAACGTAACTCATTAAATGAAGGCCAAACAAGTCTTTCAAAAAAGACAAAGAAAAAAGCAATTGTTTTAACAGCTCTGTTCCAATTTTTTCCTTGTCTTTGTCGGGGCTTGAACCCACAACCTTGTGTGGACCTTCTGATAGATAAACCATTGCCTTAACACATTGAGCTAATCTCTCCCCTTTGTGCAAGCAGTCAATAAGCCTAATGAACCAACATGGCTTCTTTTCGATACTTCATTACAATGTAACTCATTAAAAGAAGGCCAAACAAGTCTTTCAAAAAAGACAAAGAAAAAAGCAATCTTTTAAACAGCTCTTTTCATCTATTAAATAGATTTACATTTTAAAAAGTAGACAAACTATTAGATTAAAAAAAATAATAATAATTTTTTCCTTGTCTGTGTTGGGGATTGAACCCACAACCCTGTGGGGACCTGCTGATAGATAAACCAATGCCTTAACACATTGAGCTCTTCTCTCCCCTTTGTGCAAGCAGTCAATAAGCTTAATGAACCAACATGGCTTCTTTTCCATACTTCACTACCATGTAACTCATTAAAAGAAGGCCAAACAAGTCTTTCAAAAAAGACAAAGAAAAAAGCAATCTTTTTAACAGCTCTTTTCAATTATTAAATAGATTTACAGTTTAATGTGACAAAGTAGACAAACTATTAGATTTAAAAAAATAATAACAATATTTTCCTTGTCTGTGTTGGGGCTTGAAACCACAACCATGTGGGGATCTGCTGATAGATAAACCAATGCCTTAACACATTGAGCTATTCTCTCCGCTTTGTGCAAGCAGTCAATAAGCCTAATGAACCAACATGGCTTCTTTTCCATACTTCACTACCATGTAACTCATTAAAAGAAGGCCAAACAAGTTTTTCAAAAAAGACAAGAAAAAAGCAATCTTTTTAACAGCTCTTTTCAATTTTAAATAGATTTACATTTTTAAAAGTAGACAAACTTTTAGATTAAAAAAAATAATAACATTTTTTTCCTTGTCTGTGTCAGGGCTTGAACCCACAACCTTGTGGGGACCTGCTGATAGATAAACCAATGCCTTAACACATTGAACTATTCTCTCCCCTTTGTGCAAGCAGTCAATAAGCCTAATGAACCAACATGGCTTCTTTTCCATACTTCACTACAATGTAACTCATTAAAAGAAGGCCAAACAAGTCTTTCAAAAAAGACAAAGAAAAAGCAATCTTTTTAACAGTTTTTTTCAATTATCAAATAGATTTACAGTTTAATGTGACAAAGTAGACAAACTATTAGATTAAAAAAAATAATAAAAAATTTTCCTTGTCTATGTCAGGGCTTTGAACCCACAACCTTCTGGGGACCTGCTGATAGATAAACCAATGCCTTAACACTTTGAGCTATTCTCTCCCCTTTGTGCAAGCAGTCAATAAGCCTAATGAACCAACATGGCTTCTTTTCCATACTTCACTACCATGTAACTCATTAAAAGAAGGCCAAACAAGTCTTTCAAAAAAGACAAAGAAAAAAGCAATCTTTTTAACAGCTCTTTTCAATTATTAAATAGATTTACAGTTTAATTTGACAAAGTAGACAAACTATTAGATTAAAAAAAATAATAATAATTTTTTCCTTGTCAGGGCTTGAACCCACAACCTTGTGGGGACCTGCTGATAGCTAAACCAATGCCTTAACACATTGAGCTATTCTCTCCCCTTTGTGCAAGCAGTCAATAAGCCTAATGAACCAACATGGCTTCTTTTCCATACTTCATTACAATGTAACATTAAAAGAAGGCCAAACAAGTCTTTCAAAAAAGACAAAGAAAAAAGCAATCTTTTAAACAGCTCTTTTCAATTATTAAATAGATTTACATTTTAAAAAGTAGACAAACTATTAGATTAAAAAAAATAATAATAATTTTTTCCTTGTCTGTGTCAGGGCTTGAACCCACAACCTTGTGGGGACCTGCTGATAGATAAACCAATGGCTGAACACATTGAGCTATTCTCTCCCCTTTGTGCAAGCAGTCAATAAGCCTATGAACCAACATGGCTTCTTTTCCATACTTCACTACCATGTAACTCATTAAAAGAAGGCCAAACAAGTCTTTCAAAAAAGACAAAGAAAAAAGCTATCTTTTTAACAGCTCTTTTCAATCATTAAATAGATTTACAGTTTAATGTGACAAAGTAGACAAACTATTAGATTAAAAAAAATAATAATAATTTTTTCCTTGTCTGTGTCGGGGCTTGAACCCACAACCTTGTGGGGACCTGCTGATAGATAAACCAATGCCTTAACACACTGAGCTATTCTCTCCCCTTTGTGCAAGCAGTCAATAAGCCTAATGAACCAACTTCTTTCCATACTTCACTACCATGTAACTCATTAAAAGAAGGCCAAACAAGTCTTTAAAAAAAGACAAAAAAAAAGCAATCTTTTTAACAGCTCTTTTCAATTATTAAATAGATTTACAGTTTAATGTGACAAAGTAGACAAACTATTAGATAAAAAAAAATAATAACAAGTTTTTCCTTGTCTGTATCAGGGTTTGAACCCACAACCTTGTGGGGACCTGCTGATAGATAAACCAATGCCTTAACACATTGAGCTATTCTCTCCCCTTTGTGCAAGCAGTCAATAAGCCTAATGAACCAACATGGCTTCTTTTCCATACTTCACTACCATGTAACTCATTAAAAGAAGGCCAAACAAGTCTTTCAAAAAAGACAAAAAAAAAGCAATCTTTTTAACAGCTCTTTTCAATTATCAAATAGATTTACAGTTTAATGTGACAAAGTAGACAAACTATTAGATTAAAAAAAAAATAATAATTTTTTCCTTGTCAGGGCTTGAACCCAGAACCTTGTGGGGACCTGCTGATAGCTAAACCAATGCCTTAACACATTGAGCTATTCTCTCCCCTTTGTGCAAGCAGTCAATAAGCCTAATGAACCAACATGGCTTCTTTTCCATACTTCACTACAAAGTAACTCATTAAAAGAAGGCCAAACAAGTCTTTAAAAAAAGACAAAGAAAAAAGCAATCTTTTTAACAGCTCTGTTCAATTATCAAATAGATTTACAGTTTAATGTGACAAAGTAGACAAACTATTAGATTAAAAAAAAATAATAATATTTTTTTCCTGGTCTGTGTCAGGGCTTGAACCCACAACCTTGGGGGGACCTGCTGATAGATAAACCAATGCCTTAACACATTGAGCTATTCTCTCCCCTTTGTGCAAGCAGTCAATAAGCCTAATGAACCAACATGGCTTCTTTTCCATACTTCAACTCTATATAACATTAAAAGTAGGCTAAACAAGTCTTTTAAAAAACACAAAGAAATAAAGCAATCTTTTAAACAGGTCTTTTTAATTATTAAATAGATTTACAGTTTAACATCACAAAGTAGACAAACTATTAGATTTAAAAAAAATAATAATTTTTTACCTTGTCTATGTCTTAACAATACATCTTAAAAATAATAGAACAGTCATTCAAAAACCTTTTAAATTTCCTTTTAAAAACAAACCAGACATCCATAAAAAATTGTTCTCTCTTTGCTACCACCCGTCTTTTCCATATTGCACTCTTCATCAACATCACAAGCAGATTCAGAAGTGTTTTGTTTTTACTTTTCTTCTCAAAGCCCAGCATTATCACCTTATTCCATTCCATATCATCATCTTCCTCTCTCAATTTAAAAATCATTCTTTCACATTTCCCATTAAAATCTTATCTTTTAATCTTATTCAAAATTGCATCTGTAAAAATAGCCTTATGTCTGATCAAATATTCTGAGTTCTGCAACGTGATTTGTATAAGTTTCCCCTTCATATTGCTCTATATGCTGTCTACTTTTAACAGGTCTCTTAAAGACAGTGTCACTAAAAAGGCAATAAAACATTTTCATAGAACATATTTTAAAAGCAAACAATTTTCCTCCAAGGCTCACATCTTTTTCTTCTTTTCCTCCTTCCATGTTTTCAATTCTTTTTAGCCATTCTCGAGGTACAGCGTTTTTGATTACATCATATTTATTTTCCATTTCTTGTCTGAAAAAATCCTCCTTTGCTCCTCCATTATGTCCACAATGTATTGCGTTGGTAAAAACCCCTCTTTGAATTCATATAAAACATCTCTTACTTTCATAATACCCGCATCCCTCCATTTCATGAAGAATATCTCTTTCCCCTGATTTAAAATGCCATTGTTAAGAATAAAGGCTCATTTAAATGTTCTCACTTCCTTGTACATGAGTTAAAAATTGACCCCAGGCCCTCAACAGTTCTTTATAAAAGTCTGGCAACCTCTCAGTCATCCAATTCTTTGTTTTCATCCACAGTATGTTGTCTCCAAGATTGAAGTTGCTACACTTATTTAGGAAAAAAAACATTGTTGCTTTCCATGCCGCATTTCTTTCTTCATCCATGTACGTTTTTATCATTTCCGCCCCCAGACTGTATTTTCTTTGTTCAATAACCCCAACCCTCCCTTCTCTATTGCTCCTTGCGGGCTTCCCTTCCAATAAAAAATCTAAAATCTAAGACTTTTTTTTGCCCACAACAGCATAAATGATGTGTATAAAATGTACCTAAGTTTAGAAATCATTAAAACGTTAAGAACTAAAACTTTCCCTTTCAGTGTTAATGTTCTCATTTTCCAAAATGTCAACCTCCTTTCAATCCCTTCAGATATTTCCTCCCACATTGTTTCTTCTGTTTTCTTTTCATCCCTTCCCATTAAAACTTCTAAAATCTTTATTTCTTTTGCTTCCATAAAAGTAAAATGCTTTGTTAAAACCCCCACACTTCTGAATCTCATGTATACCGTTTTATCCTTGTTTATTTTGGCTCCTGATCCCCTACAGAACTTTTGCATTATTTGCATTGCTTTTTTCACCCCCTCCAGATTTTTATATTGAACTATTTTATTCTTTTCTTTCTCGATTCCTAAACCTTTTATTCCTTGCTCTTGTTTTATAGTCAGTCCTAAAGGTTCCGCAATTAGAAAATATAAAAGAGCTGACAACGGGCATACTTGTCTTATTGATCTGGTTATTTTAAAACACTGTGTTAAAAACCCATTGCATTTAATTTTTGTTACTGCACCCTTGTACAAGATCCTAATCCATTTAATAAAATGTTCTCCAAACCCAAACCTCTTCAAAACGTCAAATAAGAAACTATGTTCCACCCTGTCAAATGCTTTCTCAAAGTCTAAACTGATAATAAAACTGTCATGTATTTTTTTAGCACCATCTTGTGGCAGTTTGGTGTAACAACAAAGAACATTGATTACTGTGAGCTGTTTTCTTAGTGGTTGGTTTAGGTCATGTGACTCTTGGGTTAGAGATTAACTAGGACAGGGCTTTTCGCGGCCAGGTGGTCCGCGGCCCCCTGGTGGTCCGCGGCGGCATTGCATGTGGTCCGTGACAGCCTACATAATTTCACTATTAAAATCACTTTTTTTCCATAATTTATTTTTTTCAAACATTTCCAGAATATTTGCACATTAGTGGGAAAACTGAATTTAATTAAAATATCTAAAATATTCAAACTGACACAGGATGGCTAGCTTTGCACCTATAAGGCCTATGCTTTGCTAAAGTTGTGTTTTGCGTCATATACGTACACATTCATATTGCGCGCGAAATAGACCAGCATCTGGGAGTTAAGAAAACACATTATTCAGGTTTTATTGAATAGACGCTTAATAGTTTTGGTGAATTGAAATTTGGAGTGGAGCTGTTAGCTAACGTTTCTAACTAAGGTGAAGTTTGCTAGTCAGCACCAGCATGGATCGCTTTTTACAATAGTGGGCCGCGGATTACTTGTTAGTCAGAATGGTGGTCCCTGGCACAGAACCAGTTAACCGCAGTGTTCCAGATTCTTTCCATGCAGTTTGCTCTCTGTTACCTTTTCTTAATGCATGTATATATTTGTGATTTATAATTTTGAGTTTAAATGGAACTATTCTCCAACAATAAATATTTGTGAACATTCTGTAACAAGACATTGTAATCTTTGTATATTTCAGTTTTACAAAAAAAGAGAACGAACACAATAGTAAAAACTCTCAACTTTACTCCTGCGTCTGACCTTTTCTAGCTATCTTTCAGTTTTGCATAGATGAAACACGCATCTGGGACAAAATAAAAAACATCTTTATTCTGCTCACGCATGTAACTTATCGTATCTTTTATACTAATTGATGTGTCTGCTATATCTCTACCCTTTACACCGTACACTTAGTTTTAATTATGCACGCCATTACTTCCTTCAATCTGTTGGCTAAGATTTTGGATAAAATCTTAATAATCTTAAAAAACAGTATTCAGCATAGTGATTGGTCTGTAGTTCTTAAGATCTGTTTTCTCCCTTTTTTTCTTGTATATAAATTTTATTAAGCCTATTCCCATTATTTGATTCAACTCTCTTTTATTAAAGATATCCACATATGCTTCTTCCAAAATACTAGTTAAAAAGTCTTAAAAAACTATATAAAATTCACTATCCAAACAATCTATTACAGGACTTTTCTTTTTGCTTAATTCACGTATTGCTTTTTTTTTTTTTTATCTCTCCTTCTCTTATCTCTTTATCACATTCTTTTTGACCCCTTCCAATACTGTTGTTTTTATTTGTTTCAATAGATCCGGTTTCTCTTCTTCTTTCACCCCCTCCGCTCTAAACAAATTCTAATAGTATATCTTTATTCCTTTTAATATTTCATCATTTGTTTTTACAACTGTTCCATTTTCCCCTCATTTCTTTAATTATTTTTGCTCTTCCTCTTCTTTTTTTTCAGATTCAAGAAAAACTTTTTAATTTTTTCACCCTCCACAATGTATTTCGCTTTACTTCTTAGTCTTGCACCATCATATTTCTTCTTTTCTATTTCCTTCTAAATTCCCTCTAATTCTTTTATCTTTTGTATATTGTTCTAATTCTCATTTAATTCCATTTTCCAATTTTTCTCTTATTTCTCTCTCCTTATTTCTCCTATTTTTTTGTATTAGCTTGCAGTACTTTATAGTAAACTTTTTGATTAAATATTTAAAGTTTTCCCACCAAATTCTTATATTCTCAGTGTATATTTTGTTCTCCTTCCCTTCTTCAATGATTTATTTGATACTTAAAAGATAATCATTATTTCAAATGTCTGTATTTAAGACCCATACTCCCAGCTCTCTTTTCACAGAACTCCAGTCTATTACTATAAAAATTGGTTTATGATCACTTAAGCGTGATTCTTTGTATTTGATATTACTAATAATACTTTCAATGTTTCTTGTACATAAAACAAAATCTATTCTAATTTTGCACATAAAATTCCCTACCAATTGCCTTCTTAAATATTCCTTTATTTTTTCATTTCTTTTTCTCCATATACCAATCATGTTGTGTTCTTCCATTAATAACTTCGATTCTTTTCTTCCTTTATCAGTTTTAAAAAACATTCCCTCATCCATTTCAAATTTACTGAAAACAGTATTAAAATCACCCATCATAACAATTTCTTTGTAATTTTTTGACGAAGCTCTTAAGGCACTAAAATACTCTTTCTTTGTTTTTTTCCGTTGGCACATGAACATTAACCACAACAATCACTTTCCCCTCATACTCCATTTCTACAGTCATACATTTCCCTACTTCATCGATGTATACTGTTTTACGTTACGCCACTGTTTTCCCTTATTAAAAATGCTACCCCTCTGCCCATCCTATCATCCCCATTGTTATATAACACCTCTCATTTCCACCTTTTCTTTATTCCTGTCATGTGGCCTTTCCTCCAGTTAGTCTCCTGTAACAAAATAATATCTTCCGCTTTGCACATTTCCTTAATTTTCTCAAATTTTCTTATATCTGTCAATCCTCTGGGATTAAAAGTCACAATTCTTAGCAGCATAACGCATATAAGAGCAATGACAGATACCATCATCTTAGTCCATCTCCTCCAAGTCCTTTAGCGAGTCAAACCTGTTTTCAGTTTTTAGTATGTCTTGTTTAAGGACCTTCTTCCTGGCAGCATCTATATTGGGCATTGCCTTTACTGACCTCCTTCTTTTCGTTGGTTTTGCTTGTTTGTCCTCCTTTTCTTTTCCCTCTTCACCTTCCATTCCTGTTTCTCGTTCCTTACATGCTGGATTGTCAGTTTTGTTGTCCACAATGTAGACAGGCAGATGCATGAAGGAGACCACATAGTCTATATTTTGCACTCTTTTTACCTCACAGTTGGTTCCATGGATAACCAGACCGTCCAAGAGATACTCTGTGTCTTCGTCTTGTTCTAGGGTGACCTCATAGTCCTTATTTTGTTTGTCGCATTGCGAGAATCTTTTCTTCACCAATTCGCTTTGTTATTGCTTTTATCATGTCAGATACTCTATAATTTATTTTCTTTCTTTTTTGTTGATTTCTTTAGCAACTCGTCATCGTTTTACCAGTCCATCGTCAGTTACCAGGTGTATTTCCTCCGCCATAGCCATGCCAGTCCCCGAAGAGCCGTCCATTACAAATAAAGAAAACCACAAAAACAAAAACCAAGGAAAAATAAATAAATGAGGTTAACCGAAAATCTCTCCCAAACAGCCAAAGCTGCTGAGAGGATAAGATTAAACAAATAGTACAAAGCACTGAAAAAAAATAAAGACAAGAACAAAAAACACTACAAACAAAAACAAGGTGTGGTGAGCCTCTCTCACCTACTGCAGCCAAACACTTCCTCGAACAAGGTGGGTTTAAACTGTAGCTGAAGAGAGTACAGTAAGAGTGTAGTGGAGGTAACGAGAGTTTCTGATAGGGTGATGAACATGAAGCTAGAAGTTGAAGGTGTGATGTTAAATGTCATACGTGGTTTGTGAGATGGAAAAAAGTAAATGAAGATTGGTGATTGAAACAGATTTTAATGGGCATGTAGGTGAGGGGAACAGAGGTGATAAGATGATGGATAGGTATGGCCTTAAGAAAAGAAATGTGGAAGGGCAGATGGTGGTAGATTTTGATAAAAGGATAGTGGTAAATACTTATTTTAAGAAGAAGGAAAAGCATAGGGTACAAGAGTGGAGGAGGGTGCACACAGGTGGACTATGTTCTATGTATGAGATGCAACCTGAAAGAGATTGACGACTGTAAGGTGTTGGCAGGGAATAGTGCAGCTAGACAGCAGGTGAAGAGGAATGTGGCTGAAGCAAAGGAAAATGCATATAAGGAGCTGTATGATAAGTTGGACACTGATAAAGAAGAAAAGGATTTGTACCGCTTGGCCAGTCAGAGGGACCAAGCGGGAAATGATGTGCTGCAAGTTAAAGCAATAGAGGATGTAGATAGAAATGTGTTGACTAGTGAGGAGAGGGTGTGGAGGGAGTATTTTGAGCAGCTAATGAATGAGGAAAATAATAGAGATAAGGTTGATTGATGTGGAGATGGTAAACCATTAAGTAGATATTATTAGTGAAGAGAAAGATGTTTAGGAGAGATGGCAGTGGAGTTTTTAACAAGATTGTTTAACAAGATTTTCGAAGGTGAGAGGATGCCTGAGGAATGGAGAAAGTGTGCTGATACCAATATTTAAGAATAAGGGAGATGTGCAGACCTGCAGTAACTACAGGGGGATACATTTTATCATTTACACTATGAAGTTATGGGAAAGAGTAGTGGAAGCCAGGCTGAGAGAAGAGGTGACCATCTGTGTGCAAAAGTATGGATGCAACAGTATGCTGAGATAGAGCACTACAGATGCAATTTATTTTTTTTGAGAATGTTGATGGAGACGTATAGGGAAGGTCAGAATGAGTTACATTGTGTGTTTGTGGATCTAGAGAAAGCGTACAACATGGTGCCGAGAGAAGAGTTGTGGTATTGTATGAGGAAGTCAGGTGTGTCAGAGAAGTATGTGAGGGTGGTGCGGGACATGTGTGAAGACAGTGTGACAGCAGTGAAGTATGCAGTAGAAACAACAGACTGCATCAAGGATCCGCTCTGAGCCTTTTTCTATTTGCAGTGGTGATAGGGACAGGTTGGACAAGGTCAGACAGGACGCCCCGTGGACTATGATCTTTGTGGATGATATTGTGATTTGTGGGGAGAGTAGGGAGCAGGTTGAAAAGAGCCTGGAGAGGTGGAGGTACACGCTGGAGAGAAGGGGAATACAGAGTGCATGTGTGTGAATGAGAGGGAGGGCAGTGGAGTGGTGTGGTTGCAGGGAGAAGAGGTGGTGAAGGTGGAGGAGTTTAGGTACCTGGGGTCAACAGTGCAAAGTAATGGAGACTATAGGAGAAGTAAAGAAAAGAGTGTAGGCAGGGTGGAGTTGGCGGAGAAGAGTGGCAGAAATGATTTGTGTTAGATAGGTATATGTAAGAGTGAAAGGGAAAGTTTATAGGACTGTGGTGAGACCTGCTATGTTGTATGATTTTTAAGACAGTGGCAGTGAGTAAAAGACAGGAGGTGGAGCTGGAGGTAGCAGAGCTGAAGATGCTGAGTTTTTCATTAGGAGTGATATACTGTAAAATAATACTTTATAAGAATACTTGCTATTGAAAATGTTATTAAAATAAGTCTATCCCTCACAGATAGACTCTTTCATACCTGCCATTATGCTGCTCAGAAAAAAGTCTATTAGCCAAAAGGATTAAGAGCATAACATTTATTTTGACATGTTAACAAAGAATCTATTGTATGATTTCTGCCCCAAATGTTGGGACCTACTATTAATTTCATTGGGAAAATCTGACATTTTAAAGTACATGTTTGGAGCTCTGGTATATACTGTACATTGGAATAATTTTGTATTTATTATTATTATTATCATCATCATCATCATCATCATTATTATTATTATTATTATTCAACAATTCATCATTTACTGAAAAAGCGTAGTTATTTGTATTTTGTCTACATTGTCTTTGCAGAGACTGCCAAATGAGGAATGATGAAGTGGTGAAGAAAAGTTAAGTAAATTATTCCTCTTAAAGACAATTAGAGATTTCTTACAAAGTTTCACCAAAACTGCATTAAGGAAAGATATAAATATATCAGGAGTTAAAACATGTACTGGCTTAAGCAGGGGGACACGTCTGGCACTGCAGGATTTGAGTCCCTGGCGGCGTAGTGTGTTACTGATGGTAGCCTTTGTTACTTTGGTCCCAGCTCTCTGCAGGTCTTTCCCCCGTGTGGTTCTAAGATTTTTGCTCACTGTTCTTGTGATCATTTTGACCCCACAAGGTGAGATCTTGCGTGGAGCCCCAGATCGAGGGAGATTATCAGTGGCCTTGTATGTCTTCCATTTTCTAATAATTGCTCCCACAGTTGATTTCTTTACACCAAGCTGCTTACCTATTGCAGATTCAGTCTTCCCAGCCTGGTGCAGGTCTACAATTTTGTTTCTGGTGTTCTTTGACAGCTCTTTGGTCTTGGCCATAGTGGAGTTTGGAGTTTGGAGTCTGACTGTTTGAGGTTGTGGACAGGTGTCTTTTATACTGATAATGAGTTCAAACAGATGCCATTAATACAGGTAACAAGTGGAGGACAGAGGAGCCTCTTAAAAAAGAAGTTACAGGTCTGGGTGAGCCTGAAATCTTACTTTTTTGTAGCTTACCAAATACTTATTTTCCACCATAATTTGCAAATAAATTCTTTAAAAATCAGACATTGTGATTTTCGGGATTTTTTTTTCTAATTTTGTCTCTCATAGTTGAAGTGTACCTATGATGAAAATTACAGGCCTCTCTCATCTTTTGGTGGGAGAACTTGCACAATTGGTGAGTGACTAAATGTTTTTTTGCCACACTGTAACATATTGGTGTCAGAGACCACAGCACATCTTCAGGTTTAGTTATGTCCATGCCTTGAAAAGTCAGGACTGCTTTGGCAGGAAAAGGGGGACGAACACAATATTAGACAGCTGGTCATAATGTTATGCCTGATTGATATATCTATGCTATATAAGAGTACCACAGCTTGGCCAAATGATTTGTGTAGTTTGTAATTACAATCTTGCACCATAACAAAAGTACAGTATTACTGGTAATATTTCTGGACATCGCCACACAACAAGCGAAGAAGCTGATCAATCCTGCTTTTCGCCCTTCCCTTCAGTAACTGGTACTTCATTGTAAGAAAAACCCTGTGTACCAGAGATAAGGAAGGTATAACATTCCTAATGTTATTGATAATGATATAATATTTGTCCTGAATATTATCTTAAATACACTATATTTTTAAATAAAATGAGGGCATGGTGTAATTTTAATAGTTGACCTCTTTGCCTAGTTGTTGGTTTCGCTGGTATGGTGATAGAATGACCTGCCAAAACTGGACAACAAATCTCCCAAACAAATCCACTGACTTTTGAGGTAGGTAGATACATGTTACCTACCCAGACAACTATTGAGCTCTTTGCACTTTCTAGCCGAAATTCTATTGAACTCCTCTTCCTGTAAAGAAAAACATTGTTCATTTACGGCAGTTTATAATAACACACATTTAAGGTTGTGGTAAAACTCATTTGGGATCTTCTGTGATAATTTCTTTACCTTCATGTCAATTTAAAGATATGACTTTATGTCTATAGTAGGACTGGCTTTTAGATTCTATTGTCTGCTGGCTTTTAGATTCTCTAGTTAGAAGAATTATAACATCATTTTCACACACAACAAGATTAAACAATATATAAACTTAACCAATCTCATAAAATCCATAGTTTGCATCTAATAAAATGATTTCTAAAGAATAAAGTGATTTATGATATTTAAAAATATTACAGTTAAACAGGATTACATTGACACCATTGCTTGAATCACAATATTTATTTCATTCACTGACAAAGTTTCCTCTGTCTCTTCTAACAATCCACCTATGCACTGCCTACAAAACATTTAAATGATCAAAATCGAGTCATTATGTTAGAATTTTTTTTTGACCCTTGTAAAGGTCAAATTATTTGTTTAAAATTAATAAGTCTGTGACAAGTGAAACAATCCTTAATCTAAATTACGTTGGGGGTTTTTTGTACTAAAGATGTAAAAAACCAACCTGGAGTTCCTTAAGGTGATGTCATGGCTTTGTAAGTAGCATCCATGAATACCATGGCATGTGGAGGTTCTCTAAGCATATTTTTTTGCCAAGGTGTTTGCACTACAATTATTAATGGAAAACTGAGAGCACTGATCTTGATTATTTGTATATCTTCCGGGTGTAACATAATATCGGTGATTGTATTTGTCTATATGTCCATGCCGCTCTGTCCAGTCCACACATTTTAAAAGTGTTTCAGAAATTGATAGTCCTTGATCAAGTCACATTTAAATGAACCGTAATATCTCTGGGTCAATGCGAGTTTTTATTCCCTCTATTTTCATACATCATGTCCACTGTGTTGAAGCATTTTGTTTACCACAGCACCTGTGAAACTACCATCTTTGAGGATTTTGAATGACACATATGCTTTGCAAGAATTTGCTCTTGTCTTTGTTGGTTCTCCTTTGCTTTTTCCATTTGCTTTGGCTGATCTTTCACATGCAGAGTAAAAATTGTCTTTATTAGTTGACACAGGGGACCTAAAGATGCCTTTTGCTACCTCTTCCAAATTCATAAGGTAATTCTGCATGAAATCAGTCTCCTCTCCAGAAAAACACATGATCTCACAAATGACTCTAACATCCTTTAATTTCTTAAATTTTCATCATATTGCTTCAAGCCAAAATATCTTTATTGACCTGGAAAATTCAAAGTAAAAGAAAAACATTTAGGAGGCAAATACAAATTAAACAAGCAAACCTCCATGTCCTGAATAAAATGTACAGAATTATATCACAAAAAAAATATGACCTTATATTGAGTACTCCTGCTCTGAGATCAGCACATAATCACTAATATTATAAGCATTAATATGAACATATTAAGTTCTGCTGCTCTAAGTGCAGCACATACATGGGCATAAATTTAATTTAACAGTAGGGGGGACAATAAATATAAAATTTCTCATGAGCAATTTTTGAAGGGGACACAGATAATACAGTCAAATTGTACTTATAAAGACACAGTGTCCCCACAGTGAAAAACTTTGCTTTTATCATTATTATTGTAGCATGGAGACTGCATCATTATGGTTATTTTCAAAGTTTTTCTTAGGTTCAATGACAAAGCAGATTTTTCTTAAACTATTTATTGCATTGTTTGTGTTGTTTACAGTTAAGCCATCAACATACATAAATAAAATATAAACATGACTGTTATTGTGAAAAATATATAAAATAAGTAATGTTTTGTAACATAATCAATTTACAGTAACTGCACTATGTATAAAAACAAAACAAAAAAAATCTGCAATTTAAAGCAAACTTACATTAATGAATGGACACTAAACAAAAGTTCCAAATGTGTTTTTCCTGGTATCACTGGGCCCCACACACTCTTGGCATATGTTGTTTATGTTAAGGTTGTCGAGCTTGTCTTTGTGCATGTTGCAGACTACCAGACTTTTAAGTCTGTCTTGGCCCATAGTAGCCCTTAGCCATGTCTTTAGTCTCCGCAATGCCCTGAAGCTCCTCTCAGCTTCACATAACACTGGAACCACCAGCAAAATTCTGACAAGGATCTTAACTTGGTCAAACAACTTAGGACCTCTGCGCAACTCTGGGTACTTATCTACTGAATCAGTTAACAATCTAGTCAAAAGGACATTTTCTAAGCTTTGTAGAGACTTTAGACTGTCTTGGTTGAAACGCTCACGAAACTGAACCTCCACACAATCCAATACTTTTACGAACTCTGCCCTGTAATGGTCCACTGCTTTGCCAGCAAAACGCCTTGAATTTGCTGTCTCAATAGGGTCAAGAAATTCGATGGAGTTTACCAATGATGTAGCTTTCTCGAACAATTCAAGATAGCTATTGTCATTTCTCTTTCCCTGAAGGTTGGATCGTAACAATCTACTGCATCCTGCATACCAGAGACAGTCTGGGTCTTCTGCAGTGAAATGTTTAGGCACTCAAGTTCTCCAACAACAGCAGAAGCAAGTGTAAGACTCAACACAGTCTTACCTTTACTAAAGTGCTTAAATAAGCCACTGGCAGTTGAAGCTGTCCTAGATGCACTTTTTGCCATCTCTTCTAGACTAACAAGGACCCGCTCATACTGCCCTAGCACAGCTATTATAGCAGAATTACGCACAGTCCACCTAGATGGACATAGAGGTTTCAGTGTGGTGATGGGTTCATTTTCAGAGGTAACTATGTTTTCAAACATTCTCTTAAATTTTCCTGACTGGTTGAAAAGGATGCCCAACTGATGGACCCAAAAAAAGGCAGTCCCGGATCATTGGGGAGACTGAGCTGCCAGCTTGTATTATTAAATTGACACAATGTGCCCCACAATGCACATAGAGGGCTAATGGCTGCTGCTCCCTCACTACTGCCTGTGCACCACTGTACTTTCCTGCCATGTTGGAGGCACCATCGTAACTTTGCCCACATAAAGCAGACATTGGCAGACTAAGCCTCAACAACACATCAGTAACAATTTTGGCAATGCCTTGGCCTGTTGTCTCTAATAAACTGTACAACCTAATAAACTCCTTGTGTGGCATAAGGTCATGGTCCACATAGCGCAGACAGACACTTTCCTGCTCAATACCAGAAATATCCTGGGTGCCATAAACTATTACAGAAAAAGGGCTGGAGATCTAATCTCACTTGCAATCCCTTGGATTATTGTATTGGTCATAATGTTCAGGATTTCATTCTGCGATTTAGGGCTTACATATGCAGTGGCACGATCTGTTAACATTTTCAATAAAACTGGATCATCCTCTTCTGCCCTAAGTTTTATGAGCTGATACAGATTCCCACTTTCTTCAGTATGGCCTCTTAAAGATTGTCCTTGTCTTGCCACATGCTTCACAGAGCTAACAATTTTCCTCAAGCAATGTCTTGCCACCTCCTGTTGTTTATGCCATGCACTAGATAACTGGGCGCTGATTGGGTTTGGCTGATGTGCAGTGACAGTCACATAATGTTGGTGGGCTTGAGAGGTCTGGTGTGATGTACATTTTTCAATGGCTTTCTAAAGCCTGTACTAACGAAAGCAGCATCAGGTCCATGACCTAAAGACGACCGGTTTGAAACACCTTTGCTGCAGTAAAAACATAAGACCTTTCACTGATGGACTGTAATGTAGCCATGAAAAGTCTTGATACCATTTCTCTTGAAATGTTAATGACTTATTTGAAAGAATTTGTTTTTTGATACACTGGGGAGGTGGGTGGTACGGCTTTGTGCAGGCACTGAGATCTAAAATAAAAACTGTGCTCTCTGTGCTGGTGCCAGCAATTTCATCTTCTTGTTCTGCTGTCTCCTTCCTCTACTCTCACTGTCTCAGAACAGACTGGCTCCTGAAGCAGAAAAAATGCAGGAAAAGATGTTTTCCATACTCATAATAACTAACTTGTTTACATTAGACTTGTTAAATTGACAGATCATACTGTAAATTGGTGAGCCATGTTCATCTGCTGAACAGTCACAACTCCGAAAACATTAAAGAAATTGTTCACCCAAAAAACAATTGTCATTATCCCTTCAATAAAAGCACAACACACTTACCTGACACTGTACATCTGATTGACCATGCTCTACCTGTCCCTCAATAATTTCTTTCTCCTTTGCCTAGTATTTTCATAAGCACCCATTCTTAAAACCAAATTGCCTTAATATGTGAACTTTTTGTACTTACTTGGCGTTTAGGTGCACTGAAAAATGATCTTATGTCCATTTTCCGTTTCTCCGTCATTTTATCTAGTCTGACACTGCAAGCAAGGCAAGTTTATTTATACTGTAGCACATTTCATACACAATGGTAATTCAAAGTGCTTTACATAAAGAAAGTAAAACTATCATTAAAAAAATAATAATAATCACAACAATAAAAACAAGGATGGGGGGACATGTCCCCTCCATTCTCCCCGGGATTTATGCCCATGAGCACATATACAGTAATAATAGAGGCAGTAATATGAGCATATTGAGTACTGCTGCTCTGAGAGCAGCGCCCACATACACTAACAATAGTAGCAGTAATATGAACATATTGAGTACTGCTGCTCTGAGAGCATCACAAATACACTAATAATAGAAGCAGTTATATGAGAATTTTGAGTACTGCTGCTCTGAGATCAGCACATATACACTAATAATAGTAGCAGTACTAGCGCGGAAGTTTGACCGACGAAATATCACAGAGATCTGAACCAGTTATTGCTGCTCATATCAGCTTCATAAACATGAAGGAGTCGAAACAGATGCATACGATAGGCTATACAATAATACAATGATTCTTAGCACCTTAAGTTTGTAATGTTCGGCAATCATCTCTGTACAGATGTTTTGAATTTGAACAAAACCTTTACAATTTTACTTACTTTTTTAATATTTGAGCTCTCTGCGAATGCAACGCTAATATAGCTGTTTGAAGGATTCCCTCCACACGTCTGAACGCTCTGACCCTGCCTCTCCTTTAATTGAATTGGTTGAATCTTTAAACCAATCTTTTTTTTTTTTTCATTTTCCTTTCTGCCCTCAGAAATTATTTGAGTACGTAAAACTCCCATCTGCAAAAAAAAAAAATTATCAACTGAGATATTAAAACACAATAATTTAGTTAAACAAAGAAATAAATAAATCGAGTTACCACTAGAGGGTAGCACACAATTACATTTAACATCATGTCACCAAACAAAAGTGTATCAGGTGAAAAGAAAATATCAGAAAATAAATAAATAAATGGCATGTCTCTGGCTCAATTTGTCCTTTTACCCTTAAATGAATTGAATCCAATAAATAACTGGTTTACAATGTCTAGATTTTAGAGAAGACAGATGTCAGTCATCATCAAGTTTGTTTTACTGTTTGTTGGTTTTATCAGGAGTTGATAAAGAAACAGGAGTAAAGAGTTTCTCACATTCTTCTAATTCCTTTCACAGTTTACACAATCCTAAAGCTAAGGAACCAAGCCAATTCAGTGAACCCTTAAGATCCCACTGTTTATTATTTTGTAGTTTTTAGTAAGTATAAATCGTTATATTAGCATGTGATTAGCACGTAAAGGTTGTTACATTTGCATGTATTTAAAAATAGTTTTTTGAAAGGTCAGTGATTAGCATATAGAGTTGGTTACGTTAGTCGTTTGGAAGCCAAAAGATTGTAGAGGAATTTTATCCATTAAAAAACTCTTCCTTCTGCTTGTGACCCTTCAGTGTGTACCATCTCTTATATTGCACTTGTAAAATCATGGAAAGGTGAATCGATGCAACAGTACCAACAGGATAGAACTCTCAGAAACATTATTTAAACACATGTGGGTTAGATTTAAAGTTTTTTTAGGTTTAAGGCAACTCTTTTAGGGTTTTTTAGGTTTAGGGGATCGGATTAAACTGGACTACTGATCTGAACTGGACAGGATTGGCCTGAACTGCACTGGGCTAAACTGAACTGCACTGAACGGGTCAGGATAAACCTATATTTGTCTGAGATTGTCTGGATTGGACAGAATTGGACTAGACTAGATTGGAATCAACTAGACTGGACTGGACTGTATTAGTCATGGATTTAGTGGAATGAACTTAATGAGCTTAATGAGCTTAATAGTTTCTGTTGTGTCTGTGATAGTCCTCATATACTCAGAGTTCATTTCATAAATAAAAAAAATTGAGACAGCAGAGTAAAGCTTTAGGGAAGTTATTTGACCCAAGCTTGAACAGGTCAACAGCCGGCTGATCTCATTTCATATTTCATACACTGTGTTAGAGCTGTGAAGCTGTCACAAAGCAAAGCATTCACATTAGTGTGATGGAGTAGCTCAGAGCCCCGAATGCCAAAATCATGCGTGTTTGTCCTCACTCATGTCATTTCCTCTGGTGAATTTGTGTGTTAGAGAGGTGTGTTGGTAGGACAGATGCCAGCATTTGTGGCCAGTTGGAATGTTTAACTTTACTGACTTTCATCTCAAATGAATTTTCTGGATGGAAGACCTGATGTAGATGATATAAAAAAAAAAGCAAGGTCTCAAGGTCATGCCTGCTTTTTACCTTCCAAAACATTTCCCGTATGACTGCTTGGCCCAAAGTTAGAGCAGAAGAATGCAATTAGAACGAGAAAGAAACACTAAAATTCATAATTAATGTACATAGGAGGCCAATGTTCTTTCTAAGAGATTAGAGAAGAAAACATCAGTGTCCTGTTTATCGTCCACATGGCAGGAGATCCAGGAAAAATTCATGAGAAGGATTTAATTAATCATAATTTTTATCTTTTACATGGCTTTAATGGCAATTATTATAATAATAATGCAAAATATTATTAATGTATAAAAAGAAAACAGTCACTACTGAAGTGCACAACTCAATTTAATGATTCAAAGCATTTAAGTTGGCACATTAAAATCATTGAACTTGTAATCTAACATATGTAATTGTATGTGTTTATTTGCTTTTAGTTTTAGTTCCTGGTTTATCACTGATTGTGGATCTTTTTTCATGATGCTGCTACAATATATATTTTGTTTCAATACTGATGATATCACAAAAATAAAAGTTACAGATACCTATCTCTCGTACCTCTTTCATGTAGTGATGACGCTGGAGACTTTTTCCACAGATGTTGATTAAATAAGTTGTGTTACCATGGAAACAATAACACATTAGAACTGAGCTCAACACTATAAACCTGAATGACTGTAAGAGCTGCTGTTATAGACAGCTAATCACATTTGATATAAATGTCTAATTTTGTCTCGAATTTGGATTCTTCCATGTTTCTCCGATAAATTATGTCTCTTTTGGTATCATTCTGAGGACATTCACTCTGAGGACACTGAGGCTCCTGTTCTACAAAGAAAGAAATTCTTTTGGACAGATAGTGAAAAAGAAAACTCACAAGGTTGAAAAAATATGTGTCAGTGTTTGTCCAGGCTCTGGGTCTGAAATGTCTGGAACTTTCCAGGCATTGTGAATGAAGAAAAAAATAAATAAGTGTCCCTGTAGCAGGGGGCAGCGAGGTGAATCACACCGTCTGACAGGGCAGAAGTGTCTCGTCTCATCCGTCTGCTGCGACTCAGCTTCTTGGCAAGGTCTTTTGGCTTTGGTCCTGCTTGCCAGCTTCCTGGGGAAATTCCTCCCACAAAAAATATAACGACTTTCACTTGTCCCTCCGTTTTTTTTTTTTTTTTAATGTGGCCTTGGGCCGGGCTGGAAACACTTTCTCTTCCAAAGAGCAATAAAAGGGTTTGGTCGAGACGTTTGGTGGAGTTCCCCCTCCTGTAAACTAACTAACAGACTAGTGTTTGTGACTTTCATGAGGATGAGCCGAGGAGCTAAATAACGGCATGCAGGAGAAATAGGAGGCTTAAAACTAAAATAATGGCTGTGTAATTCCCTGTAATTGTATATATGACATCCTGTTTAAATAACCACATCTTTTTTGAGGTTGACATGCTGCTTAAACTGAGGGACAATGACGAACCAAAACTGTGTCCACTAATTCCTGTCCCTCATTCTTGTTTTCTTATAGTTTTTTTATTTCTGTCCACCTGTCCATTTCTTGTCCCCTATAGACCCTTTATTTCTTTTTACAATTCTTTGCCCTCTTATTCCTGTCCCTTTATTCTGGTCACTTATACTTAAACTATTACTTTGTCCCATTACTGTCCCTTATTCCTGTTCCCAATTCATGTTCTTAGTGCATTTCTTCCTATTTCTCTTGCTATTTTTATCCTCTTTAATCCTGCCCACTGTTTCTGCCCCACTAGTTCTGTCCCCTTATTCCTGTCCCTTATTTCTCTATGCTATTCCTGTCCTATTATTCTGTAATGCAAAATAAAAGCTAACTACAGTCTAAATGCTAAAATGTTTTCTTATTCTTAAATCAAACAGATATTATTCCATATAAATTGGTAATGTTAAATAAGCATTTTCAAAAAGAAATAAACCAAAATCTAAATATATAATTAATTTCTTGACAATAATATTCATTAAAATGCCCAACATTTATAACAAAAATTCCCATGTAAATGATAATAAAGCAACTTGACTATTTATGGACAGTTTAAATATTTATTGTATCGTGAATTTCAAGTACTGACAATCTCGAGCTGACATCATCTCAATATGTCAAACCTTTTGTTAAATGAGACACAAATAAAAAAAAACCCAGACCACAGCAGGTTCCCCTCCTGTCAGCCTGAGAACATGGGACAAAAACTAGAGACTGGAGAAAGACCAGACAAGGTTTGAGTGTGAAAATCTTTGTTCAGTGAGAGGTTGCTTGGTAGTTCAACTTTTTAATCATTTTAATTAATTACACAGGAGAGTAACTGTTATCTTTTATTACTACACAATGTGTCTTGGCCAGTGTTCAGTTCAGAAAAAAAAAGAGAGAGAGAGAGAGAGAGAGAGAGAGAGAGAGAGAGAGAGAGAGAGAGAGAGAGAGAGAAAGAAAATATTAAGTAATTTTCCTCAAGAACATTCCTCTTCTTCTTTTTGTGCCAAAATAATTTTACGTCAAAGAGAACTGATTACACAGGACGGAACAAAAACCTGAGTTTCTGTGAGATTAATTGCACTGAAGGATATGTTTCAAAAGAGAAAGATGTGCATTTTTGGGGAAAATTTAAAGAAAAATGGATAAAGTAAATTGATGAGCAGCTTATATAGGATATAACTTAACATAACATTTATTCCTTAAATCTATTGTACTACTAAATATTTTGTGCTAGTATAGATTTTGACACACAGATATCTTCTCCTCTATACTTTTCACCATGTCCTGGACCATTTCAGCTGTTCTTCTAAGACCCGATCTGAGAAGCATTTTCGGCAAAGCCTTCAGCTGGTGTTTGAGAGCATTTCCAGCCCACTGAGTGATGTAATGAAGAAGCAGTCTTCTTGTGTTGAGGGCTCTTAATAGACGTCTGCTGTCCTTTCCATTGAGTAATTGAACAAATCTCCTTAGTTGCCTCATTTTGATATTCTGGTGGTAGAAAAATCCTGGCAAGATGCCTTGGAGTACTTTTAATCCACCTGTGTCTGAATGAGAGGAAACACACATACACATGCACGCACGCATGCACACACACACACACACACACACACACACACACACACACACACACACACACACACACACACACACACATTTTTCACTTTTGATGTTTTTTTGAAAATTTATTTACACCTATAACACCTAAACACCCTACCTTTGTCTGTAAGCTTAGCACATGAGGAACAGATCTGGTCATGCCACCTCCTGCCTGGAAGAAGAGCATAAAAATTCCCGCAGTCTGTGTGTTTTATACACTGAGCACTGGAGGATGTCACTGCTGAAAACGTACCCTTGGGACACTTCCCGCATTGTGTGTTCCTCTGAATGTTCCCTGTGAAGAACAAACAGTGTGATTGTACAATCACGTATACTAAGTTAAAATATTTTTATATTGCCTTAACAATTTTTGATTAATTCTTCAGTTCAGCTTTGTTAAAATGGAAGCCGGTACATTTTATAGTTATTAATTTGACTGCATCAAGTGTTTTTGTTTTTTGTTTTTTTTTCTAAACCTAAATTGAGTACTTTTGAGAGGGCTAAAACTTTATCAGGATTACTATTGTTTCATATTGTTCTAAAATGGCCAAAATAGCAAACACCCTCTATATGCAGGGGTGTGTAAATATTTTAGCCCTATAACACCAAATGTATCATATTTGATACATGAGTTTCTGAGAGCTCTGTACCACCTGCATTAACACTACTTCCCTCAAAAACCTGTCTGATACAATCTGAGACTTGTCTTCTGCCCCCTATTGCAGTTATCTATGCTCTGCAGTCAAATGCAGGCTTTTGGTAGGTTTTTCCAATATGGCTGCCATCATAAAATGACTTGTTAGTTTTTTGCAAGGACATCTTTGCAGAGTTTGAAAAGGTTGTGGTAAAAACAAAGTTTATGTTGTTTTATATATATATATATAAACATTATTTTTCTGTATGTATTCTTAGATGTCAAAAAAATATAGTGTTGAAACTGTCATCGGCGTGCTTATGGATGGCAATTCAAGTGACAGTTAGGGGAAGATAAGAATGAGGATGAGTAGGAGTGGACATTCCAAATTCAATATTCAGTCTTTGTTTTTGTTATAAAATAAACAAAATGCCCAACGTATCAAATATAATACCAAAAAAAAAAAAAATCACATTTGTAAATAGTTTTTTTTTTTTTTTCAAGACTCCATAAATGATTCAATTTCCCCGACTTCAGGGGCCCAAAAGTTGATTATGCATCAAGAATTGGAATTATTTACTCATATTGGGTCACAAAAGTGTGACAGACTTCTGAGTGAGTAAGGTTTAATAGTTATCAGAGTCTTTATACATACTGTAATGCATATATTTGTGTGTTTATAAAGTTTTATCCATTAGAATGAGGTTGTGTTCTCTCTGTTTCTGATTACCGATTACTTTGGCACCCTGTCCAGGAGGACACTCTGTATGTGGGACGCAGAAGTCATCCTGCCAGTAGTGTCCTTTTTTACACTCACATACTCGGTTGTGTGTGGCTGAACACTGATGTTTAACCTTTAGATTTCCCTCGCAGATGTTGGAGCAGAACAGGCAGTTGGGCATAAAGTTCCAGAACTGTGTGAAGTGCTCTTCGGGACATGGCAGACACACAGTGTTTTGAGTGCTACTACACGGTAAGGACACATACGTGCCCGGAGGACAGAGTGCACAAAGCAGTGTGTTGCCTGTGTCAGGGTCATCATACTCAAAGGTGGTACTGTTATCCATGGAGGCATCGGTGGACACCAAGAGCAGAAACACGGCCATCGGGGGCAACTGGGAAAATTACAAAAAAGTGGTATTGGCTTACATCTAATGCTATATGGTCAAATTTCAATCTATTACATTACAATTTAAGCATTGCTGTGTGAAAGAAAGTGGTTAAAAATACCCATAAGTTAAAACAAATAACTTGCTATACATTTTTGACAAAAGTAATAACACCCTTGAGTTTGTGTGAATACAGTAGATTAGCTGCAGTGGCTGAATTTACAGGAATATTTAGCGCATACCATGCTATTTCCTCATTTAGTCACCATGTAGTCATCATTTACTGAAATCTGTGTGCATAAATATAAATTTGTGGGTAAATTGATCTTTATCACCATACTCTTAAGAGTCCGAAGAAAATAAAACTTTACTAAACAATTGATATATGAAGCTGTTTTTCTGTATATCAGCAGAGCAGTCTGAATCGCTTCTTAATAATATCAGAACCCCACAAGCACGAATTACACAGTGCGTTTACTGGCAAAGATTTTTTTCCTTGTGCACTGCTATTCACTCCCTCACATCATAACATTTTTTATTGCCTTTTAAGATTTCAAACTCTGTACTTTTTCCACTCTTAATGTCAATTTCTGGGGAAAAAGAGAATACTGTATAAAGTGTGTATGGTATCTCAGATGGTCAGGAGAGGTACATAAAAAAATGAATTTCCATTCATTAGATGCAACATGGTGCACAGTAAAGACCTGCAAGCCTGTATTATTGTACAAGTGTAACCCACATGGCATCTTAAATGTCAGTAGAGAAAACTGAGACATTTTAATAGAAAAAATTAATTGTAGTATGTTCTAGAAACCTTGAAAATTTGTATTAGGCTCAAAAAACAACAACCCTGACTGTATGAGGTTGGTACACTGCTACAGAAATCTGCACTTATTTTGCTACCCTTTTTTACTCACAAAGTGGCAAGGGCCTTTAGGAGTCAGGGAAGTCGACTTTGAGCTCACATGGATAAAGCAATTACACAAAGCATATATCTAAATCAACAAAAATCAAAGACTTACATGAAATAAGCAATTTCTGTTTGGACCTGAATCCAAATATAAATCTGTAAATTAAATAAAAGATCTAATATAATTAGATATATAATAATAATAATAATCTGTGGTGACCTAAAGTAGGCCGTGAACAGGAGATTTACAAGGAGATTTTCCTTACAATTTGATGGGTCTAGAAATTTACCCACGTAAAAGAAACTTCAACAAAGTGCTTGTTTAAGGGTGTGCACACCTCTGCCACTAAGATAGATTAAGTGTATTATTTTTTAATTTTTTTTTACAACTAAAACAAATTGATTGTTTTTTCCTTTAAATTGTTTTACATTTCACATTGTAAATTTTTTACATGTACATTTTTATTCACATCACAGAAACTTGCCATTTTAACAGGTGTTTGTAAACTTTTATATTAATTATATCTAATATTTCTCATTTTTGCATTTGTATATGTATTTTTTAATAATTTTTATAATGTTCCTAGGAATGTATACGTTTATTTCTAGATAAAATGTTAATACAACAAAATAATTTGGTAAAAAATCTCACATCTCACAAATGATACATTATTTTGAAACATTCCACTTAATAAGAATAAGAATAAATGTTTATCACCTGCAGTGAGATATGACAATTCACTCAATGATATTGAATACTGTGCTATGTACAGAAGTGTGTGTAAAGCAAATAAAGTTTAAAGAAACTTACCATGTTTTCTCTGTTTCGAACAAGAGGGAAGTAACAGCACAAATTTCACCACTTTCAAATTTCAACTTATAGCCTGGAGGAAGTGATGGGGATGGCTCACTGAGACCACGCCCACAATGAACTAATAATTGATCATGAAAATTTGTTCACTATCAGATACTCATATAGACCAGATCTCATTTAACCCTCATATTCCGCTGTATATATGGTAGTGGGGCATAATCATGTTTACACTGTACTAGCATTATCCTTGCACAACCTCTTATACATACAACTTTTACACTTCACTTACGTAACATTCACACTATACGCACACAACCTTCACACTGCACTCACAACCTTTACACTGTACTCACATTATACTTACAAAACCTACACACTATTCTCTTGCTATATTCACACAAACTTCACACTACACCCACACAACCTCCACACTATCTTCACGTAACCTTCACACTATACTCACGCAACCTTCACACTATTCTCACACTATCCTCACACAACCTTCCCACTTAACTCACACAACCTTCAACCTGTACTCATACTATTCTCACAAAACCGTCACACTGTTCTCACACTCTACTCACACAACCTTCAACTTGTACTCATACTATACTAACACAACCTTCAATCTGTACTCATACTATACTCACACAACCTTCACAGTATACTCACAATATACTCACAAAACCTTCACACTATTCTCACACAACCTTCACACCATTCTTACACTATACACACACAACCTTCACACTGTACTCACACTATACATTTAAAACCTTCACACTATTCTTACAGTATACTCAAACCACCTTTAACCTGTACTCATACTATACTTGCACAACCTTCATACTGTACTCACAATATACTCACACAACCTTCACATTGTATTTACAAAACCTTCACACTATTCTCACACAATACTCACACAACCTTCACACTGTACTCACACTCTACTAACCCTATACTCACACAATCTTACTCACTGACACAACCTGCACACTATACTCACACAACCTTTCATGCAATACTCACCCTATCTCACACAGCCTTTTCACTTAACTCACACAATTTTTACGTTATGCTCACATAACCTTTATACTACACTCACATACATTCTTTGCACAATTCTCAAACTGGACTCAAACAGCATTTTACTCACACAACCTTCACACTGCATTGACACTATACTCACACAACCTTTACACTGTACTCACCAGTGTTGGGCAGTAACGCGTTACTTTTTACAGTAACTAATACTGTAACTCGTTACTTTTAAAAATAAAGTAACTCCATTACCATTACCGTATGGTGCGTTACCCGTTACTTTTTTAAATGAATTAATTTCGGCTGAAGTGTAGACTACAGCCTAACCTGTTTACAGCAGCGTCGCATTGTAGGATTGGTGGAAAACCACTGTAAATAGGAAGAAGACGCACTGTAGGATTGGTGGATCCACCACTGTAAACAGAAAGAAGACACATTGTAGGATTGGTGGATAAACCACTGTAAACAGAAAAAAGACGCATTGTAGGATTGGTGGATAAACCACTGTAAACAGAAAGAAGACGCATTGTACAATTGGTGGATGAACCACTGTAAACACGAAGAAGACGCACTGTGGGCGTGTCTCCGTTTATTCAGGTCTGTGCGGCAGTAATGGCGAGTCGAAGCGAGAGCAAGACGAGTTTCTCAAAGTGGAAATATGCTCATTATTTCAATTTAGTTGAGTATAAAGACAAAAACTTTTAAGTCAAATGTAAGTTGTGTCTTCTTGGTTCGAAGCTCGTATCTACTGCGATAAACAGCAACTTCAATCTGTTGAAACACCTCCAGAAACTCCATGCCTGAGGAGCTAGTAGCTAGAAGCTAACCCGGTGTTCTGTTCTACATTGTTGATAGTTTTCATACTTCAGCTGTGAAAGGAACATTTTTGAGAGCTCAACACAACAGCAGAAGCCACTTTAGTTTTTGATTGTGAATATATTATTCAGCTTGTTTTGTTATTTATTTCAGAAATCCTTGTGATATATTCAGTTTGTGCTGGTCTGACTCAAATAAAATAGTGTTTAAAAATGACTTTGTGTTTTGTGTTTGTATAGATCATAATGCATAAAAGTGCATTAATGGAAACATTAAAGAAGGTTCTTAAAAAAAGTAGCTAAAAAGTTACTTTTAACAGTAACGCATTCTACTTTTTGGTGTAAGTAATCAACAAAGTAACGGAGTTTGATGGAGTAACTTTTTGAATGAAGTAACGAGTAACTGTAACTAGTTACTATTTTTTAGTAACGAGCACATGTATTGTACATGTACTGTATTGTAAACTCAAATTGTGAATTACTTGTAAATTGTTTTATTTACTACTTTAAATGAATAATACAATAATAAAATAGGTTTTATTACATATTCATGTAATTTATTAGCACAAACTCTGTTTTGAAATGTTACTCGAAACTTTCAAGTCACTTGCGGCTTCTCACAAACTATGGGATTCAAGTCCGGTTCCAAATGAAAAGTCGTGAACTATTAAGGTTGCGAGTGTCAAGGTCGCCAGTATCAAGGTTCCACTGTATTTAATTCAGGGAAAGATTCATGACATTTATAAACCCTTTGTGTTTATGGTATTTTTGTTGCTTCAGAGGTTCTGGGAAGCTCTGTAGATTTGCTTGTGTCATCAAGTTTTTAGAAGTTTGCTGATCTAAAAACATTATGAGAAATTGGAAGCAGTAAAGTAAATGAGTGTTTGAGAGTTCACCTTGAAGCTAATCTATTAAAAAAAACACAACAACCAAATGAGTGCAATACTTCATTTACACTAGTTAATAAGTAATTTGAGCTCCACAATTTGGACAAAACTATGGCCTAAATTTGGCCTAAAACTATTCCACATGTTCTTTTTGAACATCTCATTCCAGATTTATTGCTCTTTTGCGTTTGTAATAAGCTCAAATACCCTGGGAATGCTTTTCACTAAATTCTGGGGTGTGGCTGTCAGGATTTGTGTTCATTCAGCTACAAGGGCATCAGTGAGATGTTGGGAAGGAAATTCCAGTTTCAGCTGTTCAGTAAAAGAGGATTGGTTTGCTTAGTTTTAGTTAACAGACAATGTAATGCTACAGCAAACATAGATATTCTGTAGACACAGTATTTGTGCTTTTTACTTTGTGGTAACATTTTTTCAGAAGAAGCACATATACTGTAGGTGTGATGGTCAAGGACGGACATAGTTTTCTGTGTTTGCTTCCTCATATATTTACGTCATATATGAGGAAGCATTTATGTGTTTGAGTACTGCACTAAATGATTAATATTATATTAAAATCTCTGATTTCTGCATCACTATCCATCTGCTTTTTCGACTTCTACTCACTATTTTAATACTTTCAATCATTTTTATTTTTTTTCAAAGTTGAATCAATCATGAGGTCAGTGTAATTTGAGAAGCAAATGGCTGTGGTTGCAGGCAGCTTCCTTCTTCCAATCTATTTTTAGCCTTAAACTTTTACTTTACATTTTCACCTCAGGAAGGTTTTCCACAAAGTAGAGTAACTGATACAAGGAAGTCTGCCCTGTGCATTCTCCTATCCATACACAAAAAACCAATACACAAAAAACAATATACACACATCCCCTGATGGATAACATGCACGTAAAGGTCATCTTTACTTCCCAGTCCTAACCGTGGAACAAAGATATTTTTATAAATAGGTAAACTTCCTTAGAGACGATCCATCACATCACAGTTCACCACATTACAGGAAACTGAATAAAGGTCAGCTTTTTTTATTTTTTCCTATTTACTTTTTTTTAAGAGCAAACATAATGGAATGATAGAGAAAGCAGTGAAATATGTTAGCATTAGTCATTTGATGTACAATAGAAGTTTTCTTTTCATTACCTGAGATCCAATCAGGTTTTACCTATAACAGAATAAAAGCACCTTGTGAATTAAAAAAGTGTGATTCAAAGTGTGTACAACAACTATGTTTGCTAAGCAGTCTGTGCTAGCATTCGAAGATGAAGCTTCCTAACCAAGAAGCAAAAAGTGCGTCCAAGAACAAAATGACTGGAGAGTTTCATTTAATCCCTGACACAGTTTTACAGGAAATAGACCATATGGAAGCACCTCTATAATGAATTAGTGTATTCTTTAATTAATTAAAGTCAGAGAATCACCAGCATTGTGAACCAAAAAAATGGATGCAAATTTTATTGCTAAGTCTAAGTGAGAGACAGTCAACCAGCTCCTGAAAAAGTTGAGTTTGTTTAAACACGTCTCTTGGAGCAAAGAGTGCAAAATCTGAACAAAGTGTACACAGTGAGGCATTACAAAGAACTTCCCTCTCTTTCGCAAAGTCCTGACCCCTGAAACCAAGTCCTACAATGTAATTACAAGATAAATGAGTGGTACAGCATGAACAATAATGGGTTCCACCATTCTCAGAGTCCGGTGTTTGTTTGGAGAAGTTCTTTATTTTGTCCAGTCCAGGTCCAAGCACAAACAAAAATGTAGGCCAGGAGCAGGCATGTGGACAGAGCCATGGAGAAATATACCTGAGCATGTTATCATGTCTACTTGAGAGGATATACATGATATCTTAGACCTGTGATTATCCAATGTTTGTCTCATCATTGGAATTATAGTGGGGACATCCGGGGCACTTACAGGATACAGGACACTCAGGGAGCTGTCTAGTAAAATGGCACTGGAAAACACAAGAGCACATGGACAGCAAGCAGCAGAGTTCTGCACAGTTTTCAAAAGTGTGAGAAGATCTTCTCACAATTTTATCTACTGAATGTTATGGAAAATATGTGTTATCGGATTTGAGTTTTATGGATGATGCTAAACAGAAAACACCAAAGACTTGTATGGCTAATGATGAACAGAAAACACCAAAATGATGAAGATTAGATTTTGCTCATCACATAAACAGAAATGGTTATGGTGAGACATGTTGACTCTTTGCTTGCTAATTCTGAGTAGTGGAAGTGATGCTTTTGTCTGCATCCCTTTAAATCAGCTTCCTCTTTCCGAATAAAAAGGTTTTATACCACAAGTCGTTTCAGATCAGCAGTTAAAATTTAAAAGCATCTGATCAAAGAAGCATCACTTAAATCATTACGTTCTGCTTCTTCTTTAATCTCACCCAAAGACACTACTCATCGGCATAATCTGAAGGATTTCGGCACCATTGTTCTTTCATGTGGCTTCAAAAAGCCTTCATTCACACACACACACACACACACACACACACACACACACACACACACACACACACACACACACACACACACACACAGAGAGAGACACATATTTACATTTGACGTATATGGTGAGAGCAGCAAAGGTGAAGAGAAGGCAAGAGTTTCCCAGGTTCAATTATGAAAAATTTGATGATTTTTCTTTCAATGACAGCGTCGGCCACAGGCAACCGACATCATAGCAACAGGAGCTCATAAATATTCAATACATTTTCCAGCATAAACAAAAGACACGGCTTTGGAAAAACACAACACTATATTTAAGTCAGGCTGTAGGAATAGTGGCACTCAGATATGATAGTTTAAATTCAAACAACCACACTTTTATGACCATTAATGCAAAATATTAAAAAACAATTTCAAATGTCAAAACAAAAGGCACACACACACACACATATATATATATATATATATATATATATATATATATATATATATATATATATATATATATATATATATAAAGATTTTAAAAAGACATCAAAAATACATAAATGTAGCTTCAATAGTCCAGTTTTTCTGACAAAAACATTATGATAAATAGTAACATTTGAAGCAAATTTGGATAAACACACAAACTTAAACACACACGATTACAATTAAATAAAATGTAATTGCACTCCATTTTCAACTGTACATTCATAACTGACATTCCTTATTTTACAGCTTCAGTAATAGCAGTCCATCAACAAAAATATTTTCTTTTCTCGTCTTACAAAGTGTAGTGAAAATTCCTAAATCCGCCATCACACGTTCTGCCCAAAGAAAGATGAATTATGTACAACTCAATTAAATAAGTCTTGGCTTCGTTATGTCCTTTATGTGACCTTCAGGTCTGGCCATGTGTGGTTCCAGCTGCAGGATTTCAGTCGTTATAAGGTTTGAGTTTGAAGCACGAGGCGTCTCGGAGTGCTCCGGTGAGGATCTTTTCGTACGGTCGGTGTGCAGAAGCGTTAATGACACGGCTAATGCGCTTGATTGCACGCAACAGTGTTTTTGGGGCGTTTCGAGAGCGTAGCTGCCGCACGCTGTGATTCAGAGCTTTGGCCAGGTCTCCGCTGGCATTCTGGCTCTTCCACAGGTGCAGTAACTGTGCCACGTGGCGGTGCATGGGACAGGAGAGCGCCAGTGCTTGTATTGCCTCTTCGCTCACCTTCTCACCAGGCAGACTGTCCATCAGCACCAGCAGGTCCCCCAGGGTCACATTCTTGAGACCTGCACACCGAGACACCTTCCTCTCACAGTGGTTTAAACCTGGTGGAGTAACAAATGAACACTGAGTGACAAGGACTTTCTTTTTTTCTCCTACAAACAAGCAGTTTGACAAAGAGGACAATTTTTAATTATTAAAGAATGCCATAATCATACTTTTAGTTATAGAGATTTGTTCCCTTTACCAGCTAATCTTTATTCTCTATATTTAAGAAAAAAATGCAAAGCAGTGTAAACTCCTCATCCTTAGAATCCCCATCCTCAGAACCCAGATCTGTATGTAGAGTTAGTGCAAACATGTCACCTCAGCTTTCCTACACTGTTTTTATTAGCGTCCTTGCTAGCCAGCTGCTACTTATTTTCAGGTTTTAATTGAGAATATGAGAGATTTCAGCTCTTGGGAATTTTTCTCTGGTCAGCACACCATCCTTCCTTAAGTCAGGTTTCAGGTCCGGGTTAAAAAGAACCGATTTCATAATGAACATGCTCTCCACCCATGTAAATCAGGAATTTTTTTCAATTCTGCACAAGAAGATATCTCAATGCCTTACTTGGAATTTTTCAAACTGTTTTTGTCAGTGTGTGCTCTGAGGTAAGTGGTGGTTAAAGTGTACTCTAGGGTATTTTGGGACCATCACTAAGACACACTTGGCCAGTTTTCTAAATATGGTTTGGTCACAGTCATTTTCACTCAGGTATGTCTCTTTCCAAATAAGTGTCTTCTTCTGGTTAAAGAAGATATTTCTCACTGTTAACTCACCCCCTTTACACACAAACTGCTTATCCTTTCAGAACATTTAATTCAAAAACCAAAAATTTTTTTTTTGGGTGATCACCTTCCCAGAAACACATGTGGTTTTAATTTGAGGTGCAGGAACATAAAGGGTAAATCAAGCTGCAACAACCTATGTAAACACAAAAAAAGATTTGCCTTAAAAAAAAAAAAGGGGAAGCAGGGTAACCTTGTATGATGCTGTAGAATTTCCCCTGGTCTTTGTTCTGTTCTATCCAAAGACGCAGTAGATGTAGAGCCTGTTGCTCTGGGCTGCACTTCTTCTTCAGAGGCTCTACAATCTTCTTATCTACTTTTCGGCCAGGAAGACTTTCCAATAGGAGATCCAAAGAGGCAAGAGGAGGCGATAACAGGAACTGGAACATGGCCTTTTCACACAAAGTTATGTCTACAGAGAGAGAGAGAAAGAGAGAGAGAGAGAGAGAGAGAGAGAGAGAGAGAGAGAGAGAGAGAGAGAGAGAGAGAGAGAAAGGAAGAGAGAGAGAAAACATCACGAACATCAATGTCTTTCACAATCTTTCTTAATATTCCCAAATCCTAAAGAAGAAAATCTGATTTTGAGTATAAAAGTCAAGTGTGATTAATATTACGTCTTTACCAGAATAATTCCCAAACCATTCTAACATATTTACAATTAAACCCAGTTGTGCTTTAACACACTCAATTTCACACAGAAAGTCTTTTATTGAAGACGCCTATAAACACTTCATCAGTGCCGTCACATTTAAGCTGGCATATTGATTTTTTGCTAAATTGGATTTTTATAGCTGCCAATAAAATTGTTTGTTTTGTGGGCAAGTTACTATTTAGCTTAGATGCTACTCAGTCCTTTCCTGTTTTAGAGATCAAAAATGAGTGTGATGTCTCAAATCCAATAGCAGTTTAAATGTTTTAAGTGTGAACAGAAATGCTCATCCACCACAGCAATTCTTCAACAGTTTCAACAGCAAATGTATTTGTTTATTTTATCCGTTTTCACGTGCATTAAATTTTATGTCAGCTATATGTATTATTCCTGTTCTAAATTACGTTATAGCATATATAAAAATGCATTCCTTCACCAGCCTCTCTTTAATTCAATAATTTAAAGCTAATCATTTTCTGTTTGAGGAACATGAGAAGAATGTTTACTTAATCAGAATGGACAGTTTACATAAAAACACTTGCAACGAAAGCACCCTGGTGCATTCCACTTTGTAACACACACTCTATAGTCTGCCACACCCACACCCACACAAACACTCTTTAGCTGGATCAATCAGCAGCATCCTGATGAGCAATGTAAACCAGAACCCAGTATTTCCCAGGGGTCCAGATGCCGGCTGTAACTACTGAGTCACTGGCTTCCAATCGGCAAAACCAAGCCACTTTGTCAGAAGAAGGACACATAATTCTGCGACAGACCCGGCAGACGGAATTCAGAACCGCATGGATGCTCCAAATAACAGCCGTTTAAAGCATCTTCTTTCAATTAATGCTTTGGTGCTTGTAATCATTCCGGTATCCGAAGTGACTGTGCGGCTGGTTGCTGAGAAATTTAATGCCAGGTCACTCCAGGGTTCTTTGGATATGTCTTTGGTGGAACCATTTCTCTTCTGTTGGAGGTTTTGATGGTTGCGTTGAGGTCCCCCTGTTACTCTATCCATCAGATTTTGGCTTTTAAGCTAAATTAAAAATGCATATCCTGATTGTTAGCCTGAATTAGACCCCAGAGGCACTTTAGAGCGCTTTAGAACATTGGACCAGAGAAATGGCATCCAGAAAAAAACAATTATTCTGGAGGAAATCTTTAATAACATCTGGATTCTAGCTCCAGGGCCTGGATGTAAATCATGTGTGATATTCTTTAGCAACGTAAGAATCTTTCATTGTTAAATAACCACTAGAGAACCCTGTTGTGTAAGAGTGTAGTTATTCTTTAAGGCCGTTCCTTTTTTCGTTGTTGTCTCTGGTTCTGTGGATAGATAGTTATAACGAAGAGTATTTTAAAGTGTTTTAAAAAGGGTTAAATATAGAACACCAGGGGTTCTCTGGTTGTCCCTTTAATAAATGTATAAGAGTAGAACCTTTGTAGGAGAGTAAGATACAATTTTCTTTTACAATAAACCCTTAAAAAGTTTTAAATATGCACAAAACACTTAATATTTTTATTGGAATTATGAAATAGTAAAATGAGCAATAATTTGTAGCTTGTTCTGTGCACTCGCACAGCAAAAGGTTTGTCAGAGGTAAGAGTACTTGGTAAGAAGAGTACTTGGCTTCAATGGAACCCTTTCTGCTAATTCTACATAGAGCCTACATATAACTTACATAAAGGTACCTGAAAGTGAGATTTGAGTTCCTGAAGCTTTGAAAAAAGGGTTGTTTGAAAAATTAAGGGTTCCTGGTTCCCAAAAAGGGTTCTACAATTATAGTTTATATGGATTCAACAAAAATGGGACAACCAATGACCCCTTAAGAGGTTCCTCTCCTCTTTCTCAAGGGGGTCCTGTAGAACATTTAAGAGTGCAGATTTTCTGTAAAAAAAAGTAATTTGATACAGTAGCATTTTTGTCTGTCTGAAATTCACTGGACCTTTAGAGAGTGGGCCTTGACAGACAGCTTAAAGGTTTGTAATTTGAATGAATGCCAGCATGAATCAATGTGAGTGCTAAATGGGGATACTGCCAGTCACAGTGATTTTCTGCAGCATGGTGTTCCGGTGAAAGTTCTCTCTTTCTCTCTCTCTCTCTTTCTGCAATAATATGAGTGGACTGCATGAGTCAGCATGAGGAACGTGTGTGCAAGAACGGCCAGCACATAACGAGAGCAGTAAAAAAGGAAAAGTGCAACTCTGACATCCTTTTTAACGTGAACAATAACCTCGGAACGATTCTGCACTCTGACTCAGCTTCCTCTTCAAACTGTCGAGAATATAAACAGTTCGTCCCGGCGCCAGCGGGACTCACATTAAAGCGCAAAATAAATGTGAAACTGCATAGTTGCTGCTGCTGGAGTGAAAAATCATCTTAAACAAATAACTAAAGGAAGAAAGAACAATCCTCAGATAAATGGATAAATAAATATTGCGTAGTTAGAGTCACTGAGGTTCTACAGGGTTTTCTGTGTCATTAGCTGGCATTATTCTTAGTCTGACTGTCTACTACAGTGCTGTGCAAGTATTCAAGTATACTTAAAGATGAGGTGGCGGTTGAATACTTATACAGGACTGTTTTATTTGATTTTAAATATCAAATTAAAAGCATATAAAATAAGATATGTGTTTATGGATAATGCATGATATTTTGATCATTGAAGCATGTTTGCTCTATTTGAAACCACAAACATAAAGAGTCTAACTGTGCCTACCTGGCTGCCTGTATCCCTGTCTGTGTCTGCCTGTATGTGTGGGTTTCTGTCTGTCTGCCTTTGTCTTCATGTTTGTCTGTGTCTGTCTGTCTGTGCCTGTCTGTTTTTCCCACTGTCTGTCTATTGTCTTGTCTGTTTGTCTGTCAGAGCCTCTCTGTTTGTATCTGTTTGTCTTTCTTTGTCTCTTTGTCTCCTTGTCTGCCTCTGTTGGACTCTTTGTCTCCCTGACTGTAAAATAAATGTATATTTTTATTAAAATTCAATAAATTTCAGTTTAGTTATTTTAAATAATCTGCAGTCCTCCACCTGTTTCCCTTTAAAACACCCCTGTGTGTGTGTGTGTGTGTGTGTGTGTGTGTGTGTGTGTGTGTGTGTGTGTGTGTGTGTGTGTGTGTGTGCATGCTCACCTGCGTGACAGACGGTGTGTTTGCGAGTGCAGTCTATAGCAAGTTCTCTGTCACACACGGTGTCCTGGGTGGCAGTACCAGGGTTTCGTGTCTTCATGCCTAGCTGTGAACAGTCTCGATGAGGAACACAGGGTTCAGTGGCTGACACCATGCTTGAGAAAAAACCCTGTGGACATTTCTCACACACCGTGTCACTGTCAGGTGTACCTGTAACACACAAACATGAATTCACTGAAAACACACATATGCATCCACTGTTAACAGTTTGAGTTTCATGACTATAATGCTTTATTAACATGTACTGGAGTTTCAGGTGTGGAACTTTCCAGAGTGTGTTATTAACTGTGTTTGGTCTAAAATGCAAATAATCTCCAGCCAGTTATCTAAACGGTTCAGCAGCAGCAGCAGGTGGATTGGGAACACCACTTCCTCTTTTCCACCAAAATCAAATCTAACAGGCTTCATGCAGTCAGATAAATCCTCACACCGATCTGAAAAAAAAAAAAAGATTAACACCTGTCTGTACCTGCACACCTAAAACATGGCCAGGAGAGAAACACCTGAACTCAGACTGAAGAACAAAAACAATGTAATAAAACAAAAGAAAAAAGTGGAACTACGGAGAGTGAGCAAAAGGACATCAACTGAATTTCGCTCATGCTATATCTAAAACAAACAAAAACAAAATAAAAAGCTCCTACTAAAACTAGTAATGATCTATAAAGTAAATAAATTTAATTATTCAGTTTATAAAAAAAAACTCATATAAAATATAAACAGAATTTGTTTTTAAAAATTTGGTTTAAAAAAGAAATACGTTTAATATTAAAAATATTTTTCTTATAATACACACTAGGGAAAAAAAACATTATTTATTAAACAGTTCAATATAAATTCATCCACAGCTATTCCTAATAATACTAATTACACAATAAATATATTATAAATATAGCAGGGAGTACAAAATAAAGTATGTAAACCTTTAAAAAAATCCTATTTATAATATATTTAATTTTGTTCTAAATTTAGGGTTAATCATTATTTGTTGAGTTCTCTGTCGCCATCTGATGGAGTGATTCATGGTGGGTCATCGTGCAGAAAAGAGATTACAATATATATTTATCTGGGGATTTCTTAATGAATTAAAAAAGTTTACAAATCTTATTGTCTTTGCAAAATTTAAGGAGGAGTTGCAGGGAGTATGAGGACAAGTAGGAGAATGGGTGGAAAAGTCCTGATCACAAAGGAGTATGCAGATTCTACAAATCTATCTAGGAAGTTTGGAACGCTCCAGTGGTTCCTTTCATTCCTCCCTCTCCCAGTGGTGATGGTGTAGGTGGTGCTGGAGATTGTGATGTTGAAGGTTTTGGTGGTGGTGATGATGAAAATGATGATGTGGTGGTAAAGTTGTTAATGGTGTTAGTGATGAAAATGGTGATCGTGGTGGTAAAGTTGTTCATTGTGGTGGTGATGGTGGGAATTGTGGTGAAGATTATGATGGTGATGTTGGTGGTGTGGTGATTGGGTGTGGTGGTGATGGGGAACCCTGGAGGCTAACAGCTGGCCTTATGTCGCTCATCATAACTAATAGCTCCTTCACGCTACAGCGAATATTTCCACCCAAAGCTGCACCCGTATTAAATATATTAATATATTAATAATTATTTATATATATATATATATATATATATATATATATATATATATATATATATATATATATATATCAACATGCATCATGAGTATAGTTTCTGAGCTACTCTTCAAATGATCACTCATCTTACAGTGGGGAAATTATTATTTGATCCTCTTATGATTTTGTGAGTTTACCCCCTTACAAAGAAATTAACAGTCTAAAATTTTTATAGTAGGATTATTTTAACAGAGAAAGACAGAATATACAAAAAAGAAAGGTTATAAATTAATTTGTATTTGATGAAGTGAAAAAAACATTTGATCCCGTACCAAATTAGCAAAAAATTCTGACTCCCACAGACCCAAATGAGTCCTGTTCCTTTAGAAAAGACCTCCTAATATCAACTCATTATGTGTATAAAAGACACCCATCACAAAATCAACCTCTTCCATTTAAACCTCTCCACCACCATGGAAAAAAAAGAGAGCTTTCAAAAGACATCAGGACTCAGATTGTTGCCTTGGCAGTATGTTGGGTCATTGTCATGCTGGATGAAACATCTATGACACATCTTCAGTGTTCTGGCTGAGGCCAGGAGGTTCTCACACAAAATCTCTACAGTACATGGCCCCATAATGTGGTAAAGTCTTCCTGTACCCTTAGCAGAGAAACAGACCCAAAGCATAATTTTTTTACTGCTCTATGTTTGACAGTGGGGATGGTGTTCTTTGGGGCCTATTCAGCATTTCTCTGCCTTCAAACACGCCGAGTCGAGTTGATGCCAAAGAGCTCAATTTTGGTCTCATCTGACCACATTGCATTCCCCCAAGCCTACTCTGAATCATTCAGGTGTTCACTGGCAAACTTCAAACAGGTCGGTTCATGTGCATTCTTGAGCAGAGAGACCAATGGTTCTCTTGTTGACTGTGGTCCCAGCTCCCTTGAGATCATTGTGTAATTCTGTAATTCCTGTGTAACTCTGGGCTGATCCCAAACCTTTCTCAATATCATCATTACCCCATGAGGTGAGATTTTGCGTGGAGCTCCAGAGCAAACCAACAGTGGTCTCTTTCTCACTTGCTGATGGTTTTGTAGCCCATTCCAGCCTTGTGCAGGTCTACAATCTTGTCCCTGACATACTTTGACAGCTCTTTGGTCTTGCCCATGGTGGTGGAGTGGTTTGAGTGGAAAAGGTTGATTCTGTGATGGGTGTCTTTTATGCACATAAAAGGTCTCATTTCGGTGTGTAGTGGTCAGAAATCTTGCTGGTTGGTAGGGGATCAAATACTTATTTCACTCACTCAATCAAATACAAATTAATTTATATATAATATAAATTTATGATTTGTTTCTGGATTTTTTTTTTTATATTCTTTCTCTCTGTTAATATAAAGCTACCATAAAAATTCTAGACTGTAAATCTTTTTATAAGGGAGTAAACTTGAAAAATCAGCATGGAATCAAATAATTATTTCCCCCACTGTAAGTATGCATGTTTGTAATAAACACTGCATGTGTTGTGCTGTTTTAATGATATAAAAGGAATGACAAGGTAGTGTGATGAAGCAGAGTTATATTGCTGCAAAGAAATAACAAATTTCAAAGAAATACCTGACCATTTTGACCAATCACAATTTAGAACTCAGAGTAGATAGATAGATAGATAGATAGATAGATAGATAGATAGATAGATAGATAGATAGATAGATAGATAGATAGATAGATAGATAGATAGATAGATAGATAGATAGATAGATTTTTTTAGTAATAGAGAGCTGATCATCTGCCCTTTAGAAGAAAGGTTCACTCTATAACCATTACATTTCCACCAGAGACTGGGCTGTTTTTAAGAAGAAGCCATGCTGGTACTTATGAGGACCCTAAAAAAAAGGGTGTCAAACTAAAGCTGAATGATGATCTCTGGACAGTTAATTGGAGCTCAGTGTTTTAGTGACAAATTAAGTAAAAATAAGTGGTTGGATTTTGGTAAGTGTTGGAGAACAATGACACAGAACTGGCACACCAATATTAAGTATTTCAAAGATTTCACAGCCAGAGATGGAAAAAGTACATACATCCTTCACTAAAGTTGTAGTACAGACACTCATGTTATAAACGACTCTCACGTTTTCACTTAAGTTAAAGTGAAGAAGTTTGGGGGGAAAAATTTACTTAAGTAAAAAGTAGCCATTTCTACTACCTGTTTTAGTGTCACACTGGTAACTGGACCTCACATCATAATAATATATCAATACAAAACAATTTCACATTTTGTTATCTAATAAATGTATCCAGGCTGAACATCCACCATATAGAACACAAGCAGAGAATAGATGATGATGATCAGGTGATCAGGAATGCCTCTGTTCTCAGTCATGTTTAGATCACTGATTCCCTCTGTCTCATCTTCATTAGCCATAGTTCTTGTTGCATTTTGCCTTGCTCATTGTTAGCCTTATAAACTAGCCTACGTATGTGGTGCGTGGATGCCAGGAATTGATACACCAGTGGCAGGTTAAAAAAGTCACGAAATGACAGAAAACAGGTTGATGGGCTGAAAACAGCATGCAATGAGAAGACAAAATATTGATCGTGTCATGAAATAGATTAAAACTAAAGTAAAGAGCCTGATTTAAAAATTTAAGAAGTAGAAAGTACAGATATTTGTGTACAAGATGTAATGAATAAAAGTAAAAATCTGTCCGAAAAATAAATAGTGAGGTAAAGTACTGACACCAGAAAAATATACTAAAGTACAGTAACAAAGTATTTATACTTTATTACTTCCAATCTCTGTTCATGGCTCTTTTACTAAAGCATGATGTTATTAAAGTACAGAATTTTGCAATAT
The DNA here is from genome assembly GCA_039877035.1 of Silurus lanzhouensis. Taxonomy (NCBI): domain Eukaryota; kingdom Metazoa; phylum Chordata; class Actinopteri; order Siluriformes; family Siluridae; genus Silurus; species Silurus lanzhouensis. The sequence goes on from JBCEWE010002370.1 coordinate 51,667, forward strand.
TTTCTGCCATTTTAGAGTGCTTTCACCACTGTCTAGGTTTAGTTTAAGATAGAAGAAGTATTTTCTTCCAAATAAAACATCTCTACCATTTGTAATCATTAAAAATGTAGAATCTTTGAATACTCATTTACATGCAACTGAGAAACCACTTTGTGCATTTTTACTTTAGTTTTCTTGGCTAGATAACACTGCTTAGCAAAAAGCTAAAAAATCTCACATTGCCCTCCAATTTATATTTTTAAACTGAGCTCATTTTTAGCCCTGTCCCTTTTAAAGAAATATCGATGTAGTAAGAACATTTTTAAAAGATGTGTAACTTAAAAGTTACATTAGCAAAACATCACCCACGCATTGCTACTTTGACATTGGAACCCTTCACGCCCTCACATATGTTTATTTGGGGTCACGGCCTCAAACATTTTGAAACTTTGGGTAATCTGTTCTTCTCCTTCTGCTCTCAGCACCAGATCAATGCCACTACACATAGTGCTAAGAGAATGTGGAGACTAACTCTGTGACCTTTCAGTTAACATTGATGTGGTGGTTCTGCTCTCCACATGGCCACGTGGGTTCTCCACTTCTGACAGATGGCTGGTGCAGCGGTGGCTCAGCGGTTAGTATTCTGAGAGCTAGCGATCGGAATATTGGGAGTTGCCAGACAACTGTCAGGCCTGTGGGTTTTAAAAGTTTAGCTATGAGTGTGTCGCTTTGGATGAAACAGGATTTTTTTTATCCAATGCCTAGAGAAACCTGAATGCTTGAAGACATTATCACAACTCAACTGTAGCTTCCAAACAGATGTCCATTATGTTTTATTATTCAATTAATCTCAGACTCTTTTGGAATGTTAATAACATTTGTGAGGATAATTACCAGGTATGGAGACCCCAAATCCTGGCGGACAGGTGCTGTGCGGTACGCAAAACTCCACAGAGAGGTGGTATCCAGGTACACACTCACAGAGACGGTTGTGTGTGGCATTACACTCCCTCTTGACAATCTGTCTCTCCTTACAAACTGGGGTACAGTGCTGGCAGCTCTCACCCCAATGCCACTGTTCTGCAAAGCGGCGCTCTGGACAAGGATGGCACACAGTGGCCAAGTTCGATGTGCAGTGTCGTTCTACTGCTGTGCCTGGAGGACACTGATCACACTGCAGAAGCTCTGATGTCACAGGGTCACGTTGCTGGTACCTTGGGGTTTCATGGTAAGCCCAGGCAAAGGACACAACGAAGAACTATGATAAGAAAGGGATAGGACAGAAGACACATAAAGGGGAAAAAAGTGATAAGGATGGAAATGAGGTTAAGAGTCAGTGGAGTACAGTAACAAAATAATATTAATCAAAAAACTGCTAGCGCTCTGCTAATGTTCAAATGCTCAGGGCTTGGTCAAGAGTTCCTGCTAAGAGAGTAAATCTTTTAAACTTTTACCATAATGTTATTGTCATAGAGTTTAAATTTTCCTTAAGGATTCTTTGGATGTTAACATGTTCTACTCTGATGGCAAAACCCCTGGTTATAACTCTCTTCAGAGAACCTTAAATAAAGGTGAAAAGAGAAAAAAGGATTGTAGAAGATATTTAAGTGCAATAATAAGGATCTTATAAGAGTTCTATAAATTCTCAAAAAAAGTACAAAAATGCTTTACAATCACTGTACAATTATGATATTTGCACTTTTTAACACGACCTGTCAGATGAAAATGCAGCGCAATTATTGTCTGAGCAGAATGTCATTACAGCAAAGTTTCTCCAAAACACGTAACTACTGAGTGCAATTTGGATCTCTGCTGAATGAGCAAGACCCACACTGTACACATTACCCACAATTCTCAGCATTGCTGATTATCCAGACCAAATGTTGTGTTATGTGCAGCAGGTGGGTGTGAATCCACATCATTAGCACATGGGAATGCCACACATATGCTAATTGAACAGTGGAAGACCAATGAACTTTTAGCCCTGATCCAGACTTCCATTTGTCGACGTAAAAACCATAATTACATGCTAGCTCAGAGCTTCTGACTGCTGTAATTACATCGTTCTAGAGATCTGAAAGAAACTTATAACAGACGCCTCTCGTGCCCTGTGCCAGCTTCACCCCGATTTCAAGGTATATAGCATTCGCTACTGCAATGTCTCGGCCCACAAGAAAGCTCCACAGCTTTAAATCAGAAACTGTCAAGGTTTGTTTGATCATATCTAAGAGCGAGTAGACAGAATATGGAAAACACGGAAACATGCATCACCTCTCCCTAAATACTGACACGCTGCTCATGGATGGGTTCCTCAAGTTCTCTACCGAACCACTTTACGATGACTCACTGGTTTCAAAGCAAATCTTAGTGCCCTTTTCTGGCCACAGTCTTCAGGACGTGATTTGATTGGTTCTATGTGCTTTAGTGTATACAGACTATTAAAAACTTAGAAAGCAGAAGTAAATCAGTGAATTGACAAAATAAATCTAGTTTTACACATTTGGTGAAGGCCTATTGGAGTGCTTGGCTGTTAGGTACCTTAGCTAGCAACGAAGAGAAAGCTACATGTTTATGGTGTCTTGTTCTCTAAAAGGGATCTCTTGTTAAAGTTCTCAATCACATCAGAAACTGGCAACGCCATCTATATAATGAATACCCGAAGAACATCTTTCTTGAAGGGTTTCTATAGACTAATGTTTTTTGGGTTAAAAACCTTTATAAAAGAATTTTACAAAAATGAATCCTGCTTCTACACAAAAAAAACAAACAAAAAGTTCGAACTTTATATGAACCAGCATCCCAAATAATGTAACAGCCTAAGGGCAAACAACAGATCCTGAAATGTTTGCATTACGGGTTCTGGAGGTTATTTAGATGTTAGACATGCGTAAACATGGAATCTGTGAGGGAGGAACAGATGAAAGTTTACAAAGTAGAGTGATTTTTATCACTGTTTAATTTGTTTTAAAAAAAAAAAGTTCCTCCAAGGCACACACTGTACATTATCAATGCATTCACAGAGGAAAATGTACATCATCTATAAAGTGTTGAATTAAATTTAATAATTAAATGCAAATGTGTATTTAACATGTATGGAAGGAGTCTCTATTATCAGTGTTTAGCAGTTGTCAGTTGTAAAACTGTACAGTAGCTTTGTGTCTTTACAGTGTAATGAGGATAGAACGTGTGGGTATGTGGTCTGGGTGGGAACAGCAACACTGCTGCTGTTTTATGACTCACACAAGGGAAAGTGTGATTCATTTTAAACTTCTCTCCATCTCCACTGCTTTAAAATCTTTAGCTCCTGTTTTCTGCAGCAGCGTGACTCTTGGATTAATGCCTGGCAGCAGGTTTTTATTGTTGCTCTTATCTTTAACCCACAGCCTTTATAGACTTTCAGCCATTTTGCATGAATCGTTTCAAAGCGGCTGTTTATCATCCGAGACAACGAGCGCTCGCTGTCTAAGTCCTGAACAAAAGAGGAAGCCGTTGCTCTGTACTTCCTTTCAGGTGTATTTGTTCTTTTTAAAGCGTGTATCTTGTTTTCAGTGCAATGTGTTGATTTCAAGTGTTCTCTTTCTTTACCAACACTGGAGGGAGAGAAACAGAACAGAAAAAGAAAAAAAGACAAAACAGAGGATAGAGCAGGTTTAGGGAAGTTAATTCATTTCCACCTGCTACTGATAACGACCTGATAACAATCCCTGCACGTTACACACACACACACACACACACACACACACGAACACACACACAGACAGACAGACACAAATTCAGAATCTGTTAATGCACACATTCTCTCTCTCTCTCTCTCTCTCTCTCTCTCTCTAGCTATCTCTTTCTCTCACACACATTCAACAGCTAGAAGGCCTGTATGGAGAAGCTGCTATCGAGTGGAAAAATCATGCTCGATCTGGATCCTCTGTAATCTGAGAGCCATCAAAACAAGGACATATGCAAATCACACATGCAAAACACATCACATCACACAGCAGAACAGCTATTCTTCATCACCAAACAAAACACAAGAATGATAAATCTATACCACTTTATGAAACTCTAAAATATTCTATGTAACTCTATGAGACTATGAGATTCTATTGCCTTCTATGTGACTTTGTACTGTACTCTATCTGACTTTATGCGACTACATTTGACTCGATGTGACACTATTGTGTTCATTGTGACTTGATGAGTCCCTATGTGTCTCTTTTGTACTCTATGAAACTCTCTGGTATTCTATGTGATTCCGTTGTAGTATATTGTACTCAAGTCAAAATCGGCCCATTCACCCTCGTTCTCTCACTCTCTCTCTCTCTGAAAAACCTGTATGGAGAATCTGCTGATGAGTGGAATATCATGCTGGATCTGGATTATGCAAAATATATGTGATTCTCTGCAACCCTCTGGCATTTTGAGTGACTGTAGTACTCTATGGGACTATATGTGACTCTGTGTGACTTGTATTATGTGTGATTCTATGACATTCTATTTGATTCTATGTCACTCTAAGGTACTCTCTCTGACTTTGTGGTAGAATCAAATGCCCTAGCCAGTGAATATGTAATCAGTGTGATTGTTTGGAAATGGTGCTAAACAGTAGAGCTTTTATATTACTCTATGATAAATCATGTTGCTATGACAGCAGAAGGAAACGTTTTTCATAGCTTTGTTCTCTCTAGTGATTAAAACATTTGAATCAGTCTATAGATGAACATGACTGACTCCTCCTCCTTCTGCTGAAATAATGCATTTAAATTTGATCACAAATGGTCAATGGAAAAACACTGATCATATCAGGTGCAAATGGATATGTGTTTCAGATATCCAATTGTAGTAGACAGGTGTTAATAACTAGTGTAAACAGTGTGTTTAAGCCTGTATGATACTTTAAGTAACTCTATACCTCTGTATTCTATGGTACTCCAGACAACATGATATACTACTATATGAGTCTCTGTGGAGCTCTGTGATACTCTGTGGTACTCTCTGGGATTCTCAGGTACTCTGTGATACTCTGCAGACCTCTGACCTCTTAAACCCTGTGGGACTATTCGGTTCTCTGTGGGGCATTGTAATAACAATTGTGATCACCATATTTTGCCTTATTCAGTTTTATATTATAAGACAGTATAAGAAAAACACCATTTAATTTAAGTGAACAATATCAATAACAGCTAGAGGGAATTAGTTCATTGAGTGGTGAACTACAGCACAGTGTTGGCGGCTTTAAAACACATCTGAATAATTTAGTGTATTTTATCAAACACTCCAGAAGCACATCTGTTGATGCTGGGTACATGCTGCTGCTGCATGCACACTGAACTAACACCTACAGTGTTAAACTGTAGTTACTGTGTTACAGTGTTAAGATCTTTGTTAGCTTTAAAATAAAATGTTACAGCACTGCAAAAGGCTATTTAAACTCAAGAATTTCACTTCAGCAGTGCACTTTAAGACTAATGCAATTGTATACTTGTTGAGCCAGATGAATGTTAGTTACCTGCATTAAACAGAAGTTAACCGTACACTAGGAGTTACTCCACATGAGTCAATTCAACACTACAGAAGTTAATTCAACACTACACAAGTTAGTGTAACTCTACACAAGATATTACAACACTACACTAGGTTGTTCAACACTACACAAGTCAGTTCAACACTACGAGTTATTTCAACACTACATGATTGAATTCAACATTACACACGTTAACTTAACACCACATGTGTTAATTAAGTCCACAATGCACCCTCAGGTTCCACATGGTACTAGTGATGAATAATGTCTTTTAAGGGTTGTTCAGAGCGAACCCTTCAAGGAACATTTTTTTATTCTAATAGAATCTGATAGAATTAATTTTGATCAACTAGGAATGGATTCGTGGTTTAGTTCGTTTTTCATTCACCTGCGCGAGCTGTTATTTCGCCCGTGACGCGCGCTCACACATTCATAAATTTCCCTACACCCTTCGTCCTCATCCTCATCATCCTCATCGTTATCATGCTGTTTGTACTCACCATGCGAAGTCTCATAGCTGCCCGCGGCGGCGTGTCGCATGCGCTCATCCTCATTCTCCCGTGTGCGTGCAATGGGATTACACTTTTATGTGTGTGTGTGTGTGTGTGTGTTTGTGTGTGTGTGTGTGTGTAAACTCTGCGGGACATTTTATAGAGCACGGGGCAGCCGCGCCCACCCACTCCGACCACCTCTGTCTGTCTGTCTGCCTCTCTCACTCTCTGTCTCTGTCTGTCTGTCTGCCTCTCTCACTCTCTGTCTCTGTCTGTCTGTCCGTTTCTCTCTCTCTCTCTCTCTCTCTCTCTCTCTCTCTCTCTCTCTCTCTCACACACACACACACACACACACACACGCGCACACACACGCACACACACATAACATATACATATATATTCATTAGAAGCGTTTGTTTGTGTGTCATTGTGTGTTGCATCTTTGGTCTGGTACTACTTGCTACTGGAGAAATGTTCACATTCACATTCACCCATAAACACACGGTTTCCTCTTTGGTCCAGTTTTGGGGAAAATTTTATTCATTTTTCTTCTTACAGCTTTTTTTTTCCAAGTGGGAAATATCTCTGAAATTGAGATTGACATCAGAATGCACTTTCACTGCTGTGTGTTTGGACAGAGATGCTTTAACATGCTCTGAACATTTCACAGGAATAAATTCAAATTCTTGAGGTTTTTTAAAACTCGGTCAATGGAAGAAGTCGGGGGAAGGGGAGCTTTTTTATTATTATTATTTTTGGCCTCATATATTCAGAGAAAACACAATAAAAAAAACATTGTCTAACTTGAACAAATACACTGCTAGTAAAAAAAAAAATTATATATATATATATATATATATATATATATATATATATATATATATATATATATATATATATATATATATATATTTGACACCAGATATCATCTATGGACGTAATCAGTTTTTATAAATTACATTTAATTGGAAAATTGTTACATTTTTGGAAGACTGTTTAATTTTCCAGCTGTTTCTACAAAAAAAGTGTTCTCTCCAAATGTAGCTCATGACAGTTTCTCTGACATCTAAATGTCATTTCCAGATTTCTCTTCAGACCAAGTGATGTAAGTCTCTCCGTATGTGTGTGTGTGTGTGTGTGTGTGTGTGTGTGTGTGTGTGTGTGTGTGTGTGTGTGTGTGTGTGTGTGTTTTTGTGGTTTGAGAACACTTGCTTATTTAGGGTCACAGGGAATTACAGAGTGTCTAAAATGCCTCTAGGGTTTACTCACAATCTTCCATTCCAGTGCTCATGTTAGTTCTCACTCTCCAGTGTTTTGTATTGCTTTAAAGACTTATAATCACGCTCTTGATGTCACCCAATTAAGGATGGGTTCCCCGTTTGAATCTGGTTCTTTTCAAGGTTTCTTCCTCATAACATCTAAGGGAGTTTTTCCTTGCCAAAATTTCCCAAGTCTGCTCATCAGGGATAAATACACATCATTCACCTTGATTTTTAAATTCTGTAAAGTTGAGACAATGTCTATTGTGAAAAGTGCTATAAACTAAAAAAAAACTTAACTTGACTTGACTTGACTGGACTTGACCTTTTAACAACACAACCACAGTGCATGTGTGTATGTGTGTGTAAGTATAATCGACGTGGTCCCTAAACATAGCGCAGTTATGACGTCTCAGGGCCTGTCCTCATTCCCAGCAGCTCACACAATTATCTGATTGACACATATGTTCCTCTCGATGGTCTCGGAACAACTGAAACAAGTACATTATTTTACCTTTTTTTTTTTTTGTCAGAAATCTCATTATGTTAAGGCACATAAAATAAATAAATAATTACAAGGAATAATCAATATTTCTTTCATTTCCCATTATCTTATTTGCAACAGCTTATATATATATATATATATATATATATATATATATATATATATATATATATATATTTATTTATTGTTAAATGAGTTAAATGAGTAAATCTGAAGTAAATTATGGAATTTTGTGTCTGTTGTGCTTCCTCTGTCTCACTTTGTCCTGTCAGGATAACGACATGAAATGGCATTTGTTTCCTATAATCACAAAAATCTATGTTTTATCAATGTGCCTAATGAATACAAATTGAAAATCCATGCCTACCTTGGTGAGTTCTGCCCACACCAACTGCTATAACAAAAACTGTGTGGTGTTCAGTGACGTAAAGGATGGAGTTTATTCATAAAGATGCTAACGCGCTGCTTTTACCATACTGTGGACACACACACACACGCACACACACTCAGTGTGGGTGTTAAGAGGTCAACCAGAGCCATTGCTTTGTGGCTGCTGTGCTGACCAACTCAAAGACCTACAGCCACACATCCATCACAAACATACCACTGCTGTACAGCTGCTGCAGGACAGCCACAAGATCTTCTCTATCCACACCTCCTCTGTCCTTATATATTATATATAACATCCTCACATCCTATTCCATCTTTAAATCTTCCTCCAGCCACACCAGCTACCTCCAGCTAACTCCAGCTACCTCTTCCACACATTACTATTTTCATTAATTTGTCCTGCTTTATCCATTTTCTGTTCAGAATTTGATTATCTACACATCCTCCTCCAAACACACATATTCTGCGAAGGAGCGAGAAGCATCACTTGCTCCTCAGAGACAAAGGTTATAGTGCGTTTAAGGCTAAACTTAATTTTCATTTGAGTTACCCAGGTTTATTTTGTATTGTATAAAGTTTCAGTTAAACACCAGACTAAATACAACCAAAGGAATTAAATGATTCAAAGGTCGGAGTTCTCAACAACGATTTCAAGCTGCCACATGTGACTTTTAAAATACATTACTGTTTTTATTAATTTATTTTTGTATTTTAATTTTATTTGAAAAAAATAAAATAAAATAATAATTGCTCTTGAACGAATGTCGGAGACATTAGAGTTCACAAAAAGGCAAAAAACAGTAAAATATGAAGTGATGAAATTAAGTGAATCATTAATGTGATGAAAGATTTTGATAATGAAGGCAATAACAAATTCCCTACTGTATGTATGAATTTATTTTATTATATTTAATATACTGTATAATTTCTTTGTTTATCTATTTAGCCGGTTATGTATTAAATAATTAATTTGTTTATTTTGTAAACATAGCTCTAAAATTGCTGCCATTGAAAGTCTATTATAATACAAATTGTTAATTACAATATAAAATTAATTTTATACACACACACACACACACACACACACGCACAACCACACACACACACACACACACACACACACACACACACACACACACACACACACACACACACACACTTAATCTCTCACACACACACACACACACACACACACACACACACACACACGCTATATGAGTGTTAAGACAACAGACAGAGACTTTGCGTTGTTCCTGCTGTGCTGACTGATTTAAAGACCTGCATCCACACATCTTGCCTTATCTATATTTACACATCCTTCTTCATCTATACATCCTCCTCTGTCCACATGTTCTACTCCACTCACACATGCGTCTTCATCCAAGTCTGCCTCCACCCACACTTCGGCTCCATCCACAAGATCTTCTCCATATTCATTTCCTCCTCTCTCTACACATCCTCCTTCATCCATACATCCGCTGTTCTTTTGTTCTCCTGCTTCGAAACATTTCTATTCAAATGTTATTTATTTATTTATTTATTTATTTATTTATTTATTTATTTATTTGTATGTTTGTTTGTTTAGTTTGTTTGTTTATTCTTTGTCTCTCTGTTTGTCTGTCTGTCTGTCTGTCTGTCTGTCTGTCTGCTTACCTATCTATTGATTTGCATACAAAGATTTTATTGTTTAATTATTTGTATTTGTATATGTATCTATTTATGTAATAATTTATTAAATGAAATGTATTATTAAAAATAATTTATTTGACATCAACTCAAAGCATTCACTGTGGGATTAATCTTTTTATTGATGTTGTTCACAGAGCTCTCACATGAACAGCTGAAAGCCCAAAAAGCTGTGATTTGCATAAGACTCTGCCCCCTGCCCTTAACTGCTGCATGAACATGCCGATAACTGACAGGGTCAATAGACAAAAAAAACCAACTGATTTCCATAACAGACCTTGCAACATGAAAAGAACAGGAACTCAACCTGAAAGCTGGCGGGCAAAACATTCCTGGGCCAAATTCCAAACTGCAAGGATAATAAAATTAATCTAGCTCCTGTAGTGCTCTTTCATGGATGAGTAATTTATCCAAACATCCATTCCTTATCAAATCCTCACCCAAAGGGTGCAGTGCATATCATTATTTTACATTATTAGGTGTTATATACAGGTGCATCTCATTAAATTAGTATATTATTAAAAGGTTTATTTATTTATAAAGTATATATTTATATATCACACACAGACTCATATATTTCAAGTGTTTTTTTCTTTTAATTTTGATGATTATGGCTTAAAGCTAATGAAAACCCAAAATTGAATATTGTGAAAAAGTTTAAAGTTGGGGACTTGTGGTGTCCCACTCTAATTAGCTAATTAACTCAAAACACTTGTAAAGGTTTCCTAAGCCTTTAAATGGTGTCTCAATCTGGTTTAGGCTACACAATCATGGGGGAAGGCTGCTGACTTGACAGTTGTCCATCAATGACACCCTGTACATGGAGAGTAAGACACAAAAGGTTATCACTAAAGAAGCTGCTGTTCACAGAGTGCTGTATCCAAGCACATTAATGGAATGTTGAATGAAAGGAAATAATGCGGCACAACTTCCTTTTTGGCGGCCCTGGATGGGGACCGGAATGTTCGGGGAAACACTGGAGCAGTGCAGAGCACTCATTGGAACACTGGAGCGCAGCGGCACCCTCGGTGGGACACTGAAGCGTAGCGCCACCCTTGGCGGAACACTGGAGCGGAGCGGCACCCTCGGCGGGACACTGAAGCGGAGCGGCACCCATAAAGGGAAGGTAATCCGTGCAATCGGCACTGGGTGCAGAACCAGCGGGGAACCAATGCCGGGAGCGGCAGAGAGAGCGTCAGCATGACAGCCACCAAGGGGGGCATGGCAGGTGGATCCCTGACAATGGTATCCATGTGCTTGATTATGCAGCAAACTCGTCGGATCTAAACCCCTATCAGAGCAACCTGGGCTTCCATAAAATGTCAGCAGCCTCACAGACCAGAAAGTGCTTTCATCTAGTAAATAAGATGAGTGCTTTCTGACACCTGTGTCACAACCTCTGTGTCAGGGTCTTCCTTTTTTTCCTGACCTGCACACTGAGGTGTCCAGGTCATGGGTTAAGCTTTTTCGGCCCACCCCTTTACTCCCAGTTTTACTGTGTATTCCCAAATTCTGGGGTGAAAAGAACATGGTTATGGGGTGATGCCGCGGGTTGAAGAGACACTTGCCACCTATCTCTCTCCTGGAATCGCCTCTTCCCTTAAGACCCCGACAATACCCACAAAGCCCCTACGCAATACATCAGTGCTCGTGGGTAAAGCCTATGCTTCAGCAGGTCAAGCTGCTGCGTCCCTGCACACCATGCAGGTATATTAGGCTGACCTGCTGCATGAGTTGATATGGGAGGTGCCCCAGGCAGCCATTTTGATGAGCTTTGCTGTACGGCGGATCTGGCTCTCAGAGCCACTAAAGAGACCGCTAGGGCCATTGGCCGGTCTTTGGCTGCCCTGGTGTCCACCGAAAGGCACCTGTGGCATATCTGTCAGATATGTCTGATAGAGACAGGGCCGTACTGCTGGATGAGCCCGCTAACCCCTTCTGGCCTTTTCGGCAACTCGGTAAGCTTGGTGGTCGAAAGGTTTCAGGAAAATAAGAAACAGGCAGCGGCGTTCAAGCGGTACATACCAGGCCGCTCACATGGGGCTGCTCAGCGGGTGCAGCCCCAATCACAACCCTTCACCTCCCACCGGGAGGTGCAGAAATGCAGCATTGTGACTCGCTCTTCTCCTGTGAGGGATCCTGCATGGCGCTAGGCGTTGAAGCCTCGTAAGTTGACAGATCAAAGGACTGTTTTCTTCAACAGGAAGGCTTAGACAAAAAGGTCCTGACACGGGACTTTCTGGGGATCCAGCCATGGAGGGGCGTGCTGTCCCAGCCCGCTCAGGAACCTGGTCCATTAACCCTGCCACCTTTGGTGCTTCAGGGCACGGCCAGCTCCAGCAAGCAACCCCCTACCGCACCATCAAGGTCACATGGCAATGCCTACGTGCGTTAGATGTTTGGAGAGATCCCCTGACTTAACGCTAATGACGGATGCGTCCCTCATGAGCTGGGGAGTGATCATAAATGGTTGCTCCGCCCAAAGTCTGTGGTAAGGGCCCCATCTACGCTGGAACATCAACTGCCTAGAGATGCTGCCCGTGCTTCTAGCGCTAAAGCATTTCCTCTCAGACCTCAGAGGTCACCAAGTGTTGGTCAGTACGGACAATACTGCGGTGGTGTCCTATAATCAAGGAGGACTGCGTTCGAGCCCTCTGTGCAGGCTGGCACACCAGATCCTCCTTTGGGCCCTGGGGAAACTTTAATAACAGTTTATATCCAGGGCTGGTTGAACAAGGCAGCAGACACCCTGTCAAGGCAAGGGTTAAAACCCGGGGAATGGCTACTCTACCCCGATGTGGTGGAGCAGGTTTGGGAGAAATTAATAAGAGCCCAGGTGGATCTGTTCGCGTCTAGAGAGATGTCACACTGTTCCCTCTGGTTGTCCCTTACTCCTCCAGCCCCTGTCGCGCTTCTTTCAGGAGTTCTGGAGAGAGTTTGCTGGGAGGAGTCCGTCTTTTCCTGGTAGCTCCAAGGTGGCAGAGCAAACCATGGTTCGCATACCTGGTAGCTCTCCTCGAGCACCCTCCATGGAAGATTCCTCTGAGGAGGGCTCTCCTTTCCCAGCTCGGGGGTGCCATATTATTTCATATATTTGTAGAGACCAGTCTCCCCTCCAGAGCTCTCTCCACAAGAAGGCCATATGCTGCCAGGTGGCGTCTGTTCTGCACGTGGTGTGAGCACCATCGGCGGGTTCCAGTACACTGCCCGGTTGGTTCAGTGCTAGATTTCCTCAAGGGACAGTTACCTAAAGTCCAACCTAAAAGTCTACGCATCCACCATTTCGACTTATCACACCCCTGTGGCTGGGCAATCTCTGGGCAGAGACACCATTTTAACGCATTTTCTCCCTGGTGAGGCCCCCAGTTTGACCTAGAGTGCCTGGGTGGGACCTGGCCTTTGATTTGGGGCTCTGTCTGAGCCCCCTTTTTACCTCTAGCCGAGGCATCTTGGAGGCACCTTTCAATCAAGACAGCGTTCTTGTTGGCCATCTGCTCTATCAAGAGATTAGGGGACCTGCAGGCTCTTTTCGTGGCCCCCTCCTTCCTGGAGTTTATGTATGGTATGGTTGGTTCCCTCCTGTACCCCCGTACGGGTTACATGCCCTCGTCGTTTCATGACCCGTAAGATTACAGGCATTCTATCCTCCTCTGTTCCAGGCCCCAGACCAGGAGAAACTGAAGAGGACTGAGAGGCCTCTGAGAGGAAACTGAGAGGCCTCCCTGCTAATAAGCAGACTCTGAGCAGGTAGATTGTTGATGCTATCACATTATCTTATGAGTCCTCTGGTCTCCCCGCTCCATTTGGGGTCAGAGCTTACTCCACCCAGAGTGTGGCTGCCTCAAAATCTTGGTCCTCTGGAGTTCCCCTCCAAGACATAATATGTAATGTTGCGGGTTGGTCCACCCCACTGACCTTTGTGCGGTTCTATAACCTAGACCGCAGTGCCACTCCTGGCCCCTCAGTCCTCCTCAATTGGACACTCGTTCCCAAAGTGGTTTGATGCAGCTCGAGTTCTTGAAAGGGAACGTTTCTAGGTTACATATGTAACCGTAGTTCCCTGAGGGAACGAAACGCTGAGTCTCTTGCCACACCTTCAGTGTCCCTGCAGCGCTTCCTTCTCCCTTACAGAAGCTGCAGCTGCCCTCACTCGTATGTGTTTTATACTCATGGTCGTGATGTCATCCCACCGGTGATGGCCAGCGTCCAATTTTTTACTGATTACACCCATTATTTCAAAGCGTGAACACTCGGGCGTGTTCCCAAAGCGTTTTGACCCTCAGGGAACTAGGGTTACATACGTAACCTAGAGACGGTGTTTATGATTGACTTGACTCAGGGTCCTGTGTGATGGACTCATGGTTCTGTGTGACTAAGTGTGATGGGCTGGGGGTTCTAAGTTATGTATTCAGGGTTTTATGTGATGGACTGGGCTTCTCTGTGATGGACGCAGTGTTCTGTGCTTCATCTTAAAACAGATTCACAATAAGGTCCGCAACCTTTTGAAGTTCTGTCCAGCAGACGTGTGGTCTACCTACAGTCTTCTGAGCGAGCCGAAGCTTTAGAATGTCTTTCATTATCTGATCTCTAAGAACATAAATCAACTGGACAGCGGCTCAACAAATATAACCATAAACATAAAACAGCATTTAAGGGCTCAGTGAACTCTGGATTCTAAATGGTCAGAAGGAATTTCCTGACAGCTTTACAGATTCACAGGCTCTAATAAATTTCTATAGTACATACATGTATGGTTCATACATAATTTCTATAGTAACACATTAATTGCAAGGAAAGTGTTTACAGTATAGTTAACGATAATCAATTAAAATTGTACAAATTATGAAAAAAATCTACATTATCAGAGGTAACTAAATTATTTAGATCGGACAGAAAAGTTAACACTTTAAGAGAGAAAATAAAGAGAGGCTGGTAAGGGAACAAGCTGCTATAATGTAAGTGACAACAGATAACTAAAAAACTTCTCTGACAATCATATACATGGTGTGTATCTCTTTATTGAAAGATTGTAACTGTTTGGAAGATCCTGTGGTGTAAAAGGATGTGCTAGAACTCCAAGTGGCAGCTGTTAGTAAAATATATCTAAATTGTATTGTTCTACCGTTAATAAAAAAAAAAAGGAAGCCCCAAACAAATGTGACCATTGATTTCCAAGTGTCCTGGAACAATGGGTTTAATTTGAATGTGGGAAAACAGGAGAGACTTTCATTTACATTTACAGTGTCTAGACTTCTTACAAAAACAAAATGGCCTCAGGAGCGATTCTGCCGGGAATGTGCTAACGTTTCTCCTCAGAGTCACATCACAACTTCAATTCTATGTGTTTAAAGCTTCGTCTCGTGGAGGAAAACTCACGGCTGAGAAAAGTAAACATGTGCAGGCTAACCGCTTGTTTCATGTTTGTTTTATTCGTTTCATGGGCGTCTCAGTGAATGTGTGTTTTGTGCAGTGTGTTTGCAATCCAAAACGAGCATGCAGCTGAGCTGTTCTTTCTCTCTCTATCTCCACCATCATGCCTGTCCTGTATGTTTTGTTACGTTGATATCAGTTTTAGGATGTGTGTGTATGTGAGAGAGTGTGTGTGTGGTTCCTGGCATGTTCACACACATGTTGAGAGGTCTCTAATAGTATTCTAATGAGCTATTAAACAATCCCAGGTATTCCCAAACCTGAAACTAAACCGTATATCTGCACCACATTTCAATTTTGTGGAAATTCAAGGGAAAAGAAGCAGCCTGATGAACTTTCCACATGGCCTGCACTGATTTGAACCCACACCCCCCCACCCCCCAAGCACCTTTTGTTTTCATTTCCAACACTATCCTTGTAAGTATTTTCCATACTGTAAATCACTGGCAGCTCTTGTTAGTTTGGGGAAAAACAACTTGTTGTTTGAATCCTAAATGTGCTGAGAAATTCTTTCCTGAGATACCTATATGTCAAGGCGGTGCCTCAACCAAAATTTGGATTTTATTATGCCAGGGTCTATCGTATGCCTTAGGAACCAAATTTTGTTCTAAGAGATCCAGCTGAAGCATATTTGCAGTGCTAACATCAGGCAAATGTATTTATTACATTCTTACACTCATTGTCTTTGAACCATATTTAGCACCTAATATCCACTTTTCTTGTCGCCATGGCTTGCTCATCAGGGATAAATGCACACCATTCACCTTGACTGTTGATTTCTGTAAAGCTGCTTTGAGACAATGTCTGTTGTGAAAAGCGCTATACAAATATACTTGACTTGACTTGACTTGACTCTTGTTTACCAATTCCAGTAAAATTTGCCCTGATTGGAAAAAGCAAGTTTTGATAAAAACCTAATCACTTGTGAAAGAAACAGTTTCTTTGTCTGTAAGGTGACCTGCTCGGGTTTGTTTTGTTTTTCGATCGTATTCACTTTTAAAGTAGAAAAAACATGAGTACTTTGTTTCCACAACCTGAGATGTAACTAAAACAAATAAAAACAGTGTGGTGTGCCTTTCTTTAATAAAATAATACATTAATATTTATTTGTTATGAGGGGATAAAATGTTAAAGAATATACGAAAATAATCAATGTTGGAACTAAAATAGATGGAAAAGTCGATTTTGCTGATTTCTGTTGGATCTCAGAACTACAGATATGATGTGAACATAACAAGCCATACATTTAAAAAAAAAATATTGTAAGACTAATACTTACTGTTAATGTAAGATATGGTGAATTAGACCTCACTGAACTCAGGAAATAAAACATTGAAAATGTTGAAAATGTCTTCTACGAAAAAGAAAAGCATTTAGTCTTGGGATCAGACTCAAGCTCGTAAAGTTTATTTCCAAGATTGAAATGAAATTTGTAATGTTAGGCCTGTGTTTTGAAAAACATAATGAGTTTCAGATTTTCTTGCTCAGACATTAAGACAAGTCCCCATCCTTATCTTCTTCATTGTCATCGTACTCTAAATTGTCCGCTTTCTCTGCTGAGACTAAGTTTACAGTGATGAGCTATGCTGTACATGGAGGTCGGATTCCAGTAGGATAAAGATTAGACAGACAGCTGCTAAGATGAAGCTAAAGTACCAAACACGAAGAGCTAAATAAAATCAATTCACTGCCAGTAAAAGGGAAGCAGAACTCTATATTTGTCAGCTGAGGTTTCATGGCTGGAAGGACAACAGAGAAACCGGTTTAATGCTTTGGTTTAAATTGATAGGTGTAGAATAGAAATAGGTTTTTCTCCTTCAAAAAAAGACATACAGTTGTGAAAGTGGAGAAAAAAATAAATATCAATCAGGATGCTCTGAACTATATTTAATCTAAGTGGTTGTAAAATGTTCTTTAACTCCATGTGGGCATCTCTAATTGACATCTCCTGATGAGCAGTGCATTAGCTTTTACTCTGTGGCCACATTACAAACCAGATCATCTCTATTGGAATTATTGGAAGTTATGAGTCTGCCACATAAAGAGCTTCTCTAAGAACCGTCAATACCAAGTGAAAATAAATTTGGGTGACAACATCTGGGGGAGGTTCTCTTCTCTTCTCTTCTCTTCTCTTCTCTTCTCTTCTCTTCTCTTCTCTTCTCTTCTCTTCCATCTACATGACATGACACAAGTAACCTGTGGTCCATGTTTTGAAAAAGATGCTGTTTGTAAAAAAAACAAACATGAGAAGGTCATTGGATGTCATTAATGACATAATAAAAATCAGAAGAAAGTGCGTTATTCTTTGTGTTTTTTTTGTACACTTTTACAGAATCATTATAAATGGAAGATATCACAGCATTTTTTTAATCGTAATGATATCCTGAGTCCGAGTGTGTTAGTGTGATGCAGCTCAGATCAAAATGGTTCTTCAATTCCTCCATGTGTGGAAAGGTTTCCCTTTTTAGCAAACATTTTTAAAGCTGTAATTGTTAACTGTCCAAGGAATCTCCACAGGAACCTTTGAGGAACCGGAGTTGAAATTACTGTGTAAATATAACATTTATTTAAATGTTAAACAAACACCTCATTGATTTCTCCACACACAATTTAGCCTTCTGCTCAAGAGCATCAGAAATTCCTTGTTTGATATCCAACTGCAAAGGGTTATTTTATTTTATTCCGACAGAAAGCACACACTTGTTAGACGCCGGTCGGTGGAATGCTGGTCAGCTCAGCACACTTTAACCTTCTGTGGGAAACCAAATGGCTGGGTTGGTGGGCTGGTGTTAATTATAGCAGAGCCTGGTAAAGGACACCAGTAGGACTGTGGAGGTATTAAAGTGGAACTGGCTTCAAGCCCCAAAACCACAGCAGGCCTTAAATTCTCACATCTGGTGCTGGAGATGCAAGAGGAATCCTGTGGCCATGTGAGTAACATCCATCCACGAGTCATAGCTCTGAGAACAGGTAACAACCGAGTCACTGCACCATTATAGTCTTGCTGACCTTTACTGCATTTCTGAGGAACTCCACTTGGATCCAGCAGGCAGGTCATTAGCAATAAGTAATACCCGTAAACACAATTCCACAAAAATGTCTTTAAATGCCACAAGCCACAAAAGAGAAACTTGCAATCATCATCTTTCATGCCTTATCGAAGCTGGACCAAACGGCCAGATTCCATGTTTTCCAGATCATACATCAAATGCATCGTTTGGTTATTACGTTTCCTCAAGCCACTAGATCCTGATATACTTCAAAAAAAGAAAAAGGGCAATCAACATCTGGGCCTTGATGGCAACTTCAGAGCACAATATGTGGTTAGTTGTGGCTAACCAGGGCATAAATGAAACTCCAAACGTTTTCTGAATCCATTTCTTTTCAAAAGTGTTCTGGGGTTGGGCAAATTCTCCTGAGCCCTGGTCATTTCCCATCAACTGAAAATTGCAGGCACAGAAAGCTCAGCGGTGCCAGCTTTCATAATTACAGGTCCTCATTGTGATGAGCTTAAACAGGTTGTAATCTGCCGAGCCGATCACATAAAGAACCTGAGCTACAAAAACTTTATAGGTAGCCAACCTTGAACAAGGCAGCAATCGCAACCTCTTCAGCTTTCATGTGAATTCATCAGATCGTATTGAACCTTGAGGAAAACATAAAAGTCCATTAAGAGACTGATACTTTAAAATTAAATTATTATTCTCCAACTTTTTCACGTCTAAAAAAACAAGCTCCTTGCTGTTTTTAGCCTCACTATCATCCCGACAGGGCTCGCATTGCATGTTCAACTCCTATTTCTTATCTAATCTCTAATATATCTATGAAGCAAAGGCCTAAATCACAGAATACTTGGAATATTTCAGATCTTTTTTCTCTTGATGGCCATTTCTCAAATATCAGGGTCTTATCTGTGCAAACCTCAGGTTAGTGTGGTGCCAATGAAGAGCTGAATCAGGTCTCTGTCCTCAAGGTCTTGTTGTTTGAAAACCATTGGACTGTCTCTGACCAAAGATTAGGCTTCAAAACAAAGAAAAACACCAACACCTTATCCTGAAACCTTTCAGATGTTGTGAAAGAGATGCCTCACCAGGCAGCCCCAAGCATTTGTTTTTCCAGCAGCTCCGTTTACTACGGCTGAAGTCGCGGTCACTCTGTGGCTACACATTGTTTCAATTTTTTTTTTCTGCAGTTTCGCAAAGCAGGCCGCCAAATGAAACGTCTGAAGTGTGTGTGAAATCAATGGTGTGTAATGGGCAAATACATGGAAGCAAGACTTTATGGGAAACCAATGGCAGGGCAATTTCAAACAGTGAAGATGAATAGGAAGGTAAAGGTGTGGAAACCAGTGACCCTGCTAAAGGGGGTTATCCATAAAACACTTCTCCATGAGGAATTAATAATGGCTAGAGTGAACTGTAATCAACCTGAAAAATCTAACAAAATCGAGTTCCTGCTGAGATACAACATGGACGTATTCCAGTTCAACTGGCACTGAAATATCTATTTGGCAGGAAGACTGAAAGACGATTCAAAATGACACATACCAGAGTTTATTGTTAAATTCCAGATCTACAAGCCCCATTTAAGTAGTTTGACTTCATTGTCACTAAAACTTTAGCAAGTATGGTTTTTTAATTCCAACCAGAACAACATTGGCAAACATAGGTACATATGAAAATCACCTTGCTGGCATCAGCCCTTCGAGTGCCTGCAGGATTAATAACTGAAGCCTTCAACTTGTGCTTTTACACTCACTTAGAGTTTGAAAGAGATATAGCATGCAAACAAAAAAGCAGGCAGATACTCAATCTTAACACTTGTTAGTGTGCTGGAGACTGGATAGTGTGAAAACTTTCTGGCTCTTCCCTTTGGAAAACATTTACATTACAAATTATTGTCTCTTCTAGTCATGTGCTGTGATTCTTTGCTGCTGAAAGAATGTCTGTTAGAGTTTAGGAAAGTTCATAAGGCCTTGTGTACTAATATGTACAGTGAACCACTTTGAACCACAATGAATGAAAATAAACAAATAATTGGACAAAGATTACATAAAAGCAAGCTCATACATAATACTTGACAAGGTGTGACGAGGGTCACAGAGACACTAGTTTATATTAACATTCATATTTGCAGAAAAACATAAAGACATCCACAAGACATCTTAGTTCCTTTTTTTCACTTGTATTCTCACAGTGAATTCAGAAAATATTCAGGCTTCCTTCACTTTTTAATTTTGTTAAGTTCCATCCAAATGCTGCAATCGTTCAAAACTTTCATTATTATTATTATTATTATTAATCTACACTCAGTACCCATAATGACAAAGCAAAAACAGAAATCTAAAAATGTTTGTACATTTTTTTTTATTAAAAACTGAAATATCACCCCAGGTACACCCCTGGCATAACGGTCAAATCCCACACTATGCTTAGATAGGTGGTTCTCTGTTCACTTTTCTTGGTGTTTAGTCTTAACCCCAATTCCTTTATATGGGCAAGAATGACATTTTGATCCTGGCTTGCCAAGTGCTCTGATCAAGCCACTATCAACTAATCATTGATATGGTTCAGTATACGGATGAAGGAACTTCTTGTTCCATAACCAGAGCCTGCTCGGGCCCCACCAGAGTGGGACACTCACTATTAAACTAGGGCAGATGAGACCCGAACTGAATCGTATAGCATCTCTCTACAGTGCACAGGACCCAATAAGACATGTCCAGCAGGCGTTTCCAGGCTGCCAAATAGTCTCTTAAATGAATCACTCTCTCGAGACTGACCTCTGGTGTACTCTAGGGCCTCCTGAGAGGTGGCAAGCCCCCATCTGCAAAATTCTTGGGCGGAGGCTAAGGGGGATTCTTGCTAGAGATTGCTGTGCCCTGAAGCACTACAATTGCTGTGGCCTGAAACACATTAACAAGCCGATCCCCTGAGGACACCGAGGAGGGACGGGCACCATGTACTGAGGTGCATGTTGCCCGACCCCGGCAAAGACCCTCAAAGCTCTTGACCTGTCAGGATCTCTTGGCCGAAGCCTCTTTTTTTAAAACTGAGCATCCTCAGTTCCTTCAGTTCCTTGGGCCTTGCCTGGAGCATCGCCCAGGGTCCCTAGTTTGCCCAGGGTAGAGATAGATTGCTCGATAGCCCTAGCGGTCTCTTTTGTGGCACAAAGTAGCTCTTTGTCAATGCCCGTAAGCACTACCTCATCCAGCTCTCACAGCAGGTCGGCCCGGTAAGCCTGCAACATGGCCATGGTGTGCAGGCAGTGATGTAGGTTGCAAGAAAAATTCATCCAGCTTACTCAGGGGACATAGTTTCTGCTTATCAGCTGCCCAAGCAATATTTACCTTGAGAGGTGAGCAAAGTGCTCTCCGCTGGATCCAAACCATCTGCCAGTTCCATTCGCAACTCCCATGACCTCAGTTGCCGCTTCATCTCGGCAGAAGCAAAGCCAGATCTGCGAGGAGCGGGAGCACCCTCCTCGAAGAGCATCCTCCTGGAGGGCCGTATGTCCATACTTTTCATAAGGGTCTCGAGAGCCGACCAAGCATGCTCTGCTCCCAGACCAACCACACAAGCCACAGCCTGAAAGATTGCTTGCATTTATAAATCTTTCTTTTCTTTTCTTTTCTTTTTGTATTTAATTTTTTTTTACACTTAACACTTGGCTTTCTCTGCAACACAGACACACAGATCGCTTTTATAGCTTCCTGTTTGTGATGTCACCCCGCTGGTGACGCTGAGTATTTCCGTTGGACAGATTACACACATGATTCAGAGCATAAAAACACTGAAGCATTCCCAAAGTGTTGTAGATGCAGCTTGAGTTCCTGAAAGGGAACAGGTATTTATAAAGGTTTTTTTATAATGTGCTTGTGAAATGTTTGTTTTCTGTTTTGTTTTTTTTTTGTTTTTTTAAATGACATTTTTTGAATTTAGTTTTCACTTTGTCATTATGGAATACTGAGTGTAGATTAATGAGAAAATATATACTGATACTGATACTGAAATATAGTATCAGGTTGCAACATAACAAAAGTGAAGGGGGTGTGAATACTTTCTGAAAGCACTGTACATTATAGCTGCTATAAAAGTACACTAGTTTCTTTATTTCTTTTGTAGCTAATAAGACAAAGAAAAAACACAGGAAGCAATTGAAACATAAACTTCTCTGTAATAAAAATGGAAAAGTTACAGCTTTACCCCCTAAGGTTACAAAATGAACACTGACACCAGATACTCCTTTCACAAATGGTGAAACAGTGTGACAATGTGGCCTAGTCGTTACAACAGAACACATTAAAAAGAGTTGGTAAGTTGCAAATAAGCAAATAAATAAAAAAAAGCTGTGACAAGTCTGAAGTGTAAAATTGAGTAAAATAAAGTGTAAAAGTCTGAAGAGTGTTTTGCCACCAGAGGCCAAGCAGCAGAGCTGGCAGTGACCTGGGAGTTTCCACACCTCTGCATGAATAGCTTCTTTGTACACAGTGCGACTGTAACGTCGGCATTAACGTTAGCCCTGTTGCTTTTATCTCTACGATGCAAAATCTTCATGCTCTGATGTTATCACGTGTATAAATGTCTGAGATAAGTGCGCAGTCAGTCTGTGCTCGTTCAGCCAGGGGGATAAACATTCTCTAAAGGTGTGCTGTGTAAATAGATGGAAATGCTGACGTTCACAGTGATATGTATCAGAAACTAAACCTGGACACAAATGTTCTGCTGGACAGACGGTGCTCCTCTCCTCTGCTCTCCTCTCCCCTTGTTCTACTCTTTTCTTTTTAGTATATTTTCCTTCCTGATGGAGACATTTTTGTGCTATACTTCATCTCACCACAATAGTGAGTCAGCAAAAGCAAACCCCCTTTAAAAAAAAAAATTTACACAAAAAAAAGGAAGAAACAAAGGTCATGAACATAATCTCAGAACTAATATGACAAACATAGCATGGAAATGTGGAAATGTCACAGGCTTCATGCAGAATGCTGTAATTTTCATAAACACCACATGACCTTTTCTTACCCTGCATCAGAGGGACAGATTTAAAACCCCGGGCATTTGGAAGTGAGACACGCTTCAGTGGAACAGGGAGGACTTTTCCTGGTATGGACGCAGGAAAACGCTCTAAGTGTACGACGCCACTGCACATGGCAGCCATCGTTTCCCGACACAGGCGGCAGAACACGCTGCCAGAACCTCGTCTGTTCTTTTCATCATACAAATGAGAGACGGGAAACATGTCCCTGTTTATTTGTCTCTTAACTTATTAAGCCATAGCTGATAATTTAGGTCCTTGGTCTGGTTTCAGGTCCGGGGGCGTAGCCCTTTATTAGAAGGCTGAGCGCTTCCAAAAAATTGTGTCACTTTCATAACTCGAAGCTTTTAGAACCTGAACCTCAAACTACACAAGCTAACAATGAATAACGGAGCTGTATAGCGGAACAGAAAACAAATAAAGAAAACATTGCCATCTGGCATAGTCACGGTGGTGACATCGTAAATCATTGCTCTTGCTAATCTGTTTGTTGATACAAGAATCGAATAAAACGAGAAGAGGAGAATTTGTATTAAATGAGACTATTAAGCCATGACTAAACTCTGTTTTTTAAAGACCCAGTATGGTTTTCTTTACAGACTTTGTATCCTTCATCCTCTTAATTACATACCATTTGAATAACACCAAACGTTGGGCACATTTTTAAAGATCACGATTATGGCCTATTTTCTCCGGTTTGTGTTGCTAATTGAATGCAGTTGTTTCCAAGTTTGTTTGTTTTTTCCTTGAATGAAATGATTCCTTTGCATCTTGTAGATTTAACGTTTGTCTTAGTGATAGTAATAACGTGTACAGCACAGCATTTACAAAATCAATTAAACAAATGAAGAAAGATGAAGGAAGACATACTTAACATATAATAAAACCATCATACAGAACATGCAGAACATTTAAAATGGATGCTTAATTGGGCTTAAGATTGACCATCCCAAAATATTGGTGTGTGTTTAAAACATTTATATTGTTTGCAAAATAAAACAAGGTAGTAGGGATATGTTATTACTACTAACACAAACAGCTCTTTGAAACTTGGTGATGAAGGCATTACATTCAGATTTACACTTGTCCTTTTAATATTCCAACTAATCCAATGTACATTCACTCACTGACTTCTGGTGGACAATCTCATTTGGGTTGCATCTAAGTTTATTCCTTTCATTTTAAAACACTGGTTATTCTGTGATATGTTTATGCCCATTCTACAATTTTTTCAGATCTTGTTCTTCATGATGATGTTTGTTTGGATGTATTCTCTGAGCAGGTGCATTTACAATGAGACTATATCCAACTCCTCAAGTGTGTTAAGATGGAAGCTGATTTCACCAAGACAAATTTAGGGGGGGGTGAATACTTAAACTTCCTTTCGGCTTCTAACATTAGGGGTCGCCACAGCGGACCATCCGCAAGTTTGATTTGGCACATGTTTTTACGCTGGATGCCCGTCCTAACGCAACCCTACCCTATTTATCCGGGCTTGGGACCGGCACTAAGGCTTGTGCAACCCTAATGGCTGGGGTTGGTTCTCTGAGCGGGGATCAAACCCGGGCCGCAGCGGTGAGAGCACCACAGGGGGGGGAGAACACCACGGGGGGGTTTAATACTTAAACTACCTAAACAAGTTTATATTTGTAATTGATACAGATTTTTTTTATGATTATTTTCTTCTTTATTTGACCAACTTTAATAAAGTCAATCTCTTGACTTGTGTCTGTTTTATGTTATAAAAGCATAGCTTTTTTCTAGTTGGAGCAGTGCCATATTTATGTTATGGTGCACGTACAGTGGTATTGTTTTTATTTGGAATCGATCTTGACTACTGGATTTAAGTAGTGTTGATCAGCTCCAAAGTATAACACAAAAAAAGAATTTGTTCAAGTGGTAGACAGGATGGGGATGAATACTTATGCACAGCAATCTGTTTAATGTAGCAGAAATTACTGGCTAATCAAAATGACATACCGTTTATTTTATTTTATTGTTCAGCCTGTTATATTTCATGGTTGAGAGACTATAACGCAGATCATAAGAATAACATTTTTAGTTTTTATTTTTACAAAAACATAGATGATATTTATATTTAAGAACACACAGATGTGATTTGTTACTGTGATACAGCCGTACATTATACTGCATACTTTCTTCTCTGTGTTTGTATCCAAGTGGTCAGGTTATAATGAGCTTATTTTATTATGTAAAGTTCCTGAGCCAGTTGCCTGAGGAAAACCGCATGCTCTGAAATCTTTGGATTTAAAGAAATGGGACCCGGGGTCATTTCCGAGCCTGTCTGTGTCAAAGGCCCATCTCATAACTCACATAACCCCTGTAACCGCACGTAAGGTATGGTTTCACACAGTTTGCTCCTCACTTCTCTAGGCCTGGACTGCCTAAAGCAACACGGCTTGCTCCAAGTTGGGAGGAAACTGATCCAAGTGGTGTTGCTTCGCTAATAAATCAAACTCCACAATCGTAGTTTTGCCCGTGATTTATTTCATCAGGAGAATGTATAAATGTATGCCAGTTGCCTGAGGCCTCATATCTCCAGGACAAGTGAAAGTGAGAGAAGAATATCTACACATCGGATGTCAAAATAATACCAAATTATGCATGTAATTATTAGATTATAATATAAGACATAAATCTGAAGGAGTAGCGAGTCATCATCGAGCAAAATCCAGGAGCAAACCCTTGTGCTAATATTTTCCTTATGAAATGCTCACAGGACTTACAAATTTTAGCTTATTTGTCGTGGTATTTATAGTTCCTGCCCCGTGTCCCAAACTCCACACATTGATGAGCTGCCTTGTAAGACTGGAATGCAGCAACGCCGATTCATGCTCCATAAAAAATGTCCTGAGCTGCTGAAGACAGGGAACAACCGGGAAACGAGAGTTTCACAATGCTCTACAGTAGGCGGGGAATTTTTAGTTTTTTAATTCATTTGGCCACAATGACTGATCTTTCGAACTTTCTCTGACAATAGATTCCCAACAGAGCACTTTCACTGCTTTCCATGACAATAGAGTCGTGACAACGCGATTCCAGTGATTTAATTACGTCGTCTCTAATTGTAGACGTTTTTTATTATTACGCGCGCAATTTGACTTCTCAGAGCTCAGAATTCACTTTTACTCCTGGTTTCTGGATCTAAAGATCATTGTTCTCAGAAGTAGTCTCAAAAATCAGGACCATGCATCTCTTGGAATTTAAGAAAAAATATTTAATGCATAAGAGCACAAGTGACTCGACTCAACTCTATTCATATCTAACACTGAAGTCAGTGTAATTCAGGCTGTCTCTTCTCTCACACCTGTAAATCCAGTGTTTGTACAATACCGGAGAACAAGGGATAAGCCTCCATAATTGCCGTCTATCCCAAGGCCTAAATCTGATTAAATGCCGCTCGAAGACATTGTGTGTCTGATCTCTAAAGTGTGTGAAACATGAATCACTGAATAAAAATTATATCAATCTGTCCGGATTAAAGGTGGCTTCTTAGGAGACAATAATAATGGCTTGTGCGTTTGCAAGTGAGAGGAGATCTCAGGCATTATTCTGATGTTTCCCAACTAATAACTTGTTGAGACTGCTTGAACTAACAGAGATAATGAAACAGAATTTTGAGCGTGAAGTTCAAGGCGGTTTCATTACAGAAAGAAGAGCACACGCCAGGAAATTGAAGAGATTTGTGGTGTCATATTAATAAGCACATGCACACACCCGTGTTCAAATCCTGACCTAAACACTTTATTACATTTCTCTTCATACTTATTCTTTTTTTGGTCTGTCACAATATCCTTTATTTTATCATTTAATCTAGATATAATTCTTTAAGAGTTTGGCTGATTTACTAATTTAATATACATTTTTCTTTTTTGTCTTTTATTAAAAAGATAAAAAGTCAAGATGTAGTTTCATCCAACACAAGTTAAAAGGAAAACATGCATATTGTTAAACAAGCTTGATATTTTTCATTCCTGCTTGGTTGGGTTTGGAATTCTGTGATGTCACGTCAAGATAATATTATTTTGTGTAGTGTTATATTTTATATTTGATATGTTATGTTATATGTTATGTTGCATTTATCATTTGTTTATTCTTTTGTGTAATTTTTATATTATGTAATTTTTTATTTTCTTATTGCGATCGTCTCTGAAAGCTACCAAACTAATTTTGTTGTATCACTACAATGACAATAAAGTCTTTTTATCTTTATCTTTAACATGGAAACAAAGTCAGAATGTTGTGTGTTATTGTGCATATTTTGGTGAAACTCTATCAAATACTAAAAAAATCTACACTATAGACTGCATTATAAAACCGTTTCTTTAAATGAAATTGGGAAATAGCGTTTATGTAAGAAGAGTACTGTGAACATGTACAGCATGTTCAAAAATCTAGCACCCACATGGCGTCTCTGCACCAAGAGCGTCTCCACCCTGATTTCTCCCTCTGCTCTCTCATAGCACAAGATTAAACACAGAGACAATCTATCATGTTTTTTCGCTAATCCATCACGCTCCAGCACAGCAGGGCCAAAAATCGTAAATCGTAGTCGGAGCTGAAGCAGGAAATGGAAAACAAGATAAATTTTTTAGCGGGTCAAAACACACAAAAAAAACAACAACCAAACCTTGAAGCACTAAAACAGATTGTGTAAACCAAAATAATTTTTTTGTGGTAGCATCAGAGTTTCTTTACTTATCTAAAAAACATCTTCCATGGCAAAAAAACAACCAAAAATTCAGGAAAGGAAAGGTCAAAAGGTCAAAAAGTGAACTGGATGAAAACAGTAAAGCGATAATGAGGTGCTGAGTAAAGCGGGCGGAGACAACAATGTGATTAATGAAGAACCGACTGATTCAATTTGTTCTGAAGGCCATGGAGCTTTGTGAATGTAAACCAAACAATACAAAGACACAAATCCCTTCCATCATGCCTTGTTCTTTCCCACAACAGCAATTGAACTGTCTTGTTTCTGTAAGTCACAATAAACACACAGTCACAGGCCAGTATGAGAACATTTCACAGATGGTGAAATCATAAAACATCTCCGATTTAAGCCTCCCGGCCGCACGGCCGTCGCATGCTCCTACTGAACTCACGCCATTTTCAGATCTCTCGTAAAAAGCCGCTCAATGTTCTGCAAGCAATTTTGCGGTGTGACATTACTTCCAGTCCTATAAATGTCCTCACCGCTGCAGTGTGAATCACTCCCGAGTGTGCCGGCCAAATGAAAAGACGGCCATTAAACCACATGTAAACAATTAGTTTTTGCTGTAATAGAGACAGAGTCTCAGTGCAGGCGGAGACAACCACAAGCACAAGAGGGTTCCATTTTAAAAAAACCTGAACCCCGGTGAGATGATCAAGGCTCGTCTCAGCACCGACAACATTTATAGACCATTTACACACTGTGTGTGTTCCGTACTCCGCCTCCAAGGAAGCACTTAACATCAGTGAACTGCCGGATCCTGAGGAAGCTTGGCCAGAACCACCTGAGAATCAGATAGAACATCACATACAGAACCTTGAAAAACCATCAACAATGTCCATTATATACACATATTTATATGTTATCTCACTACAGGTCAAAGGTCAGGTCAAGGTTACAGCCAGCTGCAGAACTACAGTTTTTTCTAGTAGAAAGCAAGAACCCATGTTCTTCAACGTGTTCTAACAACATGAAGATGTTCTGTATTTCCATCACCTGAGTTCCTTAACTCCAAAATAAAGATCTTCTTTCTGTAGGGTACTTTAATGGAAGTGAAACCTTTCCAATATGCTAATAAAACCATTCCTTCAGATGTTCAACTGACCTTTTTTAAGAACCGCTAAACATTTACTCCTTAAAAAAAAAAAAAAAACTCTTAAAGAACCTTTTATCTGATGCATTAACAGGTCACAAATGCATATTTTTACTCATTAATTTCTTTTTTTATACCTGGAACCTGTCTCAAAATAGTTTCTCGTGGGTTCTTTAAGGGTTTGTTGAATAATTACAGTAAGTGTTGTTAACCTCCTGAAAGGGTTATAGCCTTAAAACATCCTTATTTTCTGAGTGTACCAATATTTAGACAGTGCAGGCAAGGAGGAGGAGGATGGGTTCTGCCTGCCTAGTTCTTGCTCCTCCCTCATTTCTGAGGGTGTCTTAATGTCTCTTATCACCTCATGGTTTAAGTATAAAAGTTACGCTATTATTTGAGCACTTTCTGCACCAATGTTCTCAACGTATGTTCTTTTGTGGTAATATGCATCATTATTGTTAGGCAATTATAAAAGCCGTCCAATTGTTAATATGGCAGTACTGTATCTACAATAAAGTTCTAATTGTTTCACTACTGTAGCAGTGTACAGTGAGAAGGGACCCACCTGTTCCACAATCTAGATTTATTTTATTTGTTCCAGAAGTCGCAGACGTGTTGTATCTACGGCATAGATTCTGTTCTCAAAGAGCTGAGGGGGAACATAAGGGCTCTGGACAGTGTTGTTTGACAGATAGAGGGTGATGTGATAAGGTTTTAGTAAACACAAGCAGAGCTAAGGTTCTCCTCTGTCCAGTTGATTGCAGTGCTGTACATGGAGACATGGAGCTCCTAAGGAAAACTCTGATACTGCTTTTTGTTCTGGTCCTTTACACCATTTCTTCAGGGTTCTCAATGGATATTTGTTCCAATACCATTTTACCTGGATCTAAAGGTACTCACTTGTTCACTTTCTGAATTATTATTTACATTTGCGGCATTTAGCAGACGCCCTTATCCAGAGCGACGTACAAACGTGCTTTAAATCTCTAGTAATTAATAAATCCACACTGGTACGCAAGATTATAAACTCAATATAAATATAACTTGAATTCTACAAACTTGGAATTATAATTTGCAGTACATGGTTATATCATTTTCATCTATTGTTTTTTAAATTCGTTGCAACTTTTACAAAAAATACATCTCAGAATCCTCTTTGCATTCTTTACTCTTTTATTTTAAACTGCAAAACAAAATGAAGGATCTTATCACTCTAATAATGTTATAATTATGAACTTTGCATATTTTGGAAATATGATTTTAATTTAATGCTACAATTTAATAAATATGATATAGTTGATTTCATAGATAGTTTAAAAGGTTAATTAAAAAAGACAGTATGGAAGTGTCAGCATGTTTTAGCTAAATATTTATAAAGACTTTTGTTGTTGTTGTTGAAGTTGTTGTTGTTGCATTATTCTT
Organism: Silurus lanzhouensis; assembly: GCA_039877035.1. NCBI lineage: Eukaryota > Metazoa > Chordata > Actinopteri > Siluriformes > Siluridae > Silurus > Silurus lanzhouensis. The sequence continues at coordinate 82,209 of JBCEWE010002370.1, forward strand.
TGCTACTTTTTTCCCATTTTTACAGACACTAAATTAATCTTTTAACCATAATCAAATCTCAGAAAAATCTGCACAGAGATCCTCTATCTAATACAACCATTTATTATATAACCAGTTACCTGGAACATTTAGCAGTGGTGAATAAATGCAACTGGAATGGGGTTAAAATTTCCCAAATGTTTTTATAATTGGCCTCATCATTTCTACATTAGAAACCATAGGAGAACTCATAAAGTTCCCGGGTGAATGGAAAAAGCCTAGTCGATTTAGTGCTACTGTAGATTTGAGCTTGTAAAAAAACCTCCTAGGTTTTTCCTTGTAAAACATCTCAATGCTCGATTTAAAAGACTCGGTAGCATGTTCTTTTGCTCCTCGCTACTGAAGCTTGTATAAGCGGAACCCTGCTGAGGGAACCCGGGTTCCAGCGCCATTACATCATTTACAGCCATTCTCCCACCAAAAGCAACTGTGTGAAAGTTTCTGTTCTGTTTCAGCTGGACGTATGCATCCAGGAACATTTTACTCTGCAGTGTATACGTAGCTTTTCTGGGAATGTCGGGTAAAAAGAAAAAGACAAAAATGTAATCATAGTCGTGTGTAAAGTGTGGCTTGAATAAACAGAGTTAATGAAATACAGACTCTATGTTTGTATGTGTGTGGTTTGTGTGTCCAAATGTAAAACTGTTCATTACAGGGGATCCCGGTGAGGTGGGAGATGCAGGAGATGAAGGACGACTTGGGAAAACCGGAGCTCCAGGACACACAGGTCTGTATGAGATCATCAGTGTTCAGATAAACACAAACACAAATTCTGTTACTGGGGGTCTTGGTTCTCAAAATGGTTCTCAAAATGGACCTTTTTCACCCACTGACTACATTTTAAAGCATTCTCACAAATTCCAAGTAATTCCACCTAGGTAGAATTTTTCATATTTTTTCTTGAATGATTGAATGGTGTATTTATTATTGTTATATAAAAAAAAAGCCCAGCTGTAGTCCATCATGATGCACCTGGAAAAAGGTTTTCCATGTCATAAAGAATTTTAGGTCGAACTCTTTCTTGAAGCACTAAAGCCTTATTATAAACAAACATGTGAAGAGCCAAGTTCTATGGATTAACAGGATCATAATGCCAGGTTATTGATCGTTATCTTCTTAACACCTATATTATGTCAAGAATATGGGTCCTCCCAATCATTTTTAGGTGTTAAGTTTGCCAAAAGTGTAACAATAATTAATGGTTCTTCAGTTGGTCATCTGCAGTAATCGTTGAGAATGCTAAATAAAATCCCTTTCTCTGTGAGAAAGAGTTCCAAGTAGAACCTCTTTTTTGAAGCTCTGAACAGTAATATCCAACAAAACTCTTTTTGTATATATTAACCGGGTAAAAGCCAAATTATTGCAAATTGTTTCCATGTAATTTAGTACACTGGTACTTGGTGCACTCTTTTAAGGGTTTTGCAAGGGTTTTTGAGTGTATAGGACAGTTTAAAGTTCTACTTGCATCCTGTTATGAAAACATTCTGCTGTGAGAAGCAACTGACAAAAACAAGAGCTCTAAATGTTCTAAAGTGTACAGTACACTTGATCTCTCTGATTGTTTTTAAATAGTATATGCCAAAAACTGAGAAATCCTTCATGGGTCTAGATTTAAGAATGCAAAAAAGTCTATTAGCTGTGCTTCGTAAGCAGAAATGAAACAGAATTGTAAATGAAGAAATGACCAATGTAGAGCACACTAACTGTACAGTGACAGAAAAAATGGAGTGAGCGCTCTTTGTGTGTGTGTGTGTGTGTGTGTGTGTGTGTGTGTGTGTGTATATGTGTGTTTAATGTGTCTTTGGGCATGGGTGCAAAATCTATAGCACTCAGGTTCTGCCAAACCACATCTCCTCCTAAGGGATGTCACCTCAGACGTGTTAATTACACACACACACACACATGCATACACACTCACAGAAAGTGAGAGTGAGATGCCGGGAAAGGTCTGAAGATGAAAGACTAACACTGTTCTGCTTTTTCACTCAGAACCACAATGGAACTAGAGCCGAGTTTGGTTTATTTTTATTTTTTGCACCTAAACACGAGACACAAACTCGATTAACAAACAGAGCGATGGGTTCTGCTCTGTGTAGTTCAGCACAAAAAAAAACCATGATGGAGGCTGTGTGCTGAAAGAAGGGTCAGTTTTGGTCAGACTGTCCGAGAATGTGCAAACCCACATTAATCTATCTCCCTAGTTCAGGAAATATTTATCTCTGATTAAATAACAGTGCTTCACTCATCAGCACAGAGTTAATAACTAAACAGCTAAAGGTTTGGGGAAGAACATTAGGAGGTTGTATGGTGGTTGTGTGAACTTGCTGGATGTTCTCTCACTGGTGTGTTCTAGCACCATCATTTAGGTGCACAAACAGACTTGTGACCTGACCATGATGTGCATTGGATCATGTGAAAAGTAGTTCATGATATAATCCTAACAGCTATTAAAACCCTTTCAGGAATGTACAAATACTTGTCTATTCAAAGAACCCTGGAGAACACCTTTGTGTAAAAGTGCAGTTCTATTTATACTATTTATTTGATAGTAAAAAAAAAGTATGAAAGTAGAACTATTATAAAGTCATGAACCTTTAACTGTCTGAAAAACTCTCAAAGATGAGAGAATGTTCCTTCTAATGGTGTTGTAGGTAACACTAAAGGGTTCTAAGAAGAATGTTTCAAACACTTAGTCAATTAAGCTCTGCAGATGTTTCTTAATTAAAATATTTTTTAAAAGTTTTTTTTTTTAGGTTCTATTACCTATCCAAGAACCATAGAAGGAACACATGTCCCTCTAAAGATTTAAATAGTCCCAATAGGACCCTTAAACTAAGGGTTTCCCTCTCTGAGACAGTTCCCTTGGTTCTTTAAGGACGGTAAATCCCTTAACTGTCCTTATAACCCTTAAAGGAACATTAATACAATCTAAACAATTTTAAATCCTAATTTTAAATCCCAATCCTAACCACACACAGAACTTTGAAGCAACATGAAAAGCTTTGATGTTTTAAAGTCATACTCTCCACACTCCATCAGAGGCAAACTGATGAAGAAACAAGGCTTTAAGATGCTCAAAACATTAATATAATACTCATTTTCCTAATCATTTGCCTTATTCTGTTGCGTCACAGGCCTCCCGGGGGAGAGCGGAGAGAAGGGAGACGCTGGGCGAACGGGGAAATCGGGTCCAGCTGGAGAAAGAGGTGAGAAACAGCCATGTCACTAATCTGAATTTAGTAAAGAATTTTGCAGTGAGTTTTGTGATTTAAAAAAAAAAGTCTTTACACTTACTGTTCAAGTAATTAGTAAACAATGATCTGCTGGCAAATTTAATTTCTGGTAGTTTGCTTAAACAGTTAATAACATTATTTACCTTTTCAGTGTGATTACAAGAAACCTAACTTCCTATACAAATTCAATCACTTCCTGTCTGGCTGGGTCAGACATCATTTAAGTCTTATTATAAGCATAGCTGCATGAGAATCATGTTATTAATTGATTTTATGTAGAATGCTGGATAAGGAACGTTAAAAACTTTTCTCTTCAGAATGATCCAGAAAAATAAAAATACTCTGCCCAGACTTTTGTTTACATTAATGAACAGTTACTCTACAGTTATGCTAATAACGCCATGCGTGTCAGTTCTGAGCATGAGAATTCACTTCTTTGTTTTTCAACAATGAATATTTATCCAATTACAGATTTTACATTGGGGTTTTTCAAAATTACATAAGTATTACAGCATGTTTTGTTTAGATCCATGACATGAAATCCATATTAGTTCTGTTTCAATTCATTTCAAAATTTTGAAAATGGTCAAGCAGAGTAAATGCTTATGCACAGCACTATATGAGTAGCATAATAGTATAATGTTAACTGTATTACATTAATTGTTAATTGAAAAAAATTCTACTCTTTCCAGTTATCCTTTAGGCTAATGTTATTATAAGTAATACAGTGGAACCCGGTTATGTCGCCGGCGTAGGGGTGTGCCAAAAAGCGTCGAGATAACCGATGATCGAGATAAACGAAAACCAATATGGCGGCAATATATTAACGTGCTTGAAATGTCTTTATGTACATGATGTGCGTTAATAAATAAGAATGTGCATGCACGTGTTTTTGGAGGTTTTTTTACACAACAGCGTTGTCGCGAATTGTTTGATGAAGGCATGCTATAAAAATGTACATACATGTTTGTTTACACCAAAAGGCATATGTACACCAACCAACAGCAGACATTTACCAGTATACAATACAAACCACCGTCGATTCTCAAAACAAACCTTCATAATATTCTCCAACATTGCAAACACAAAGATCGCTCACAAAATCACTAAAAACGTGCGGGGTGTAGTTCGTTTTTACAAAAAGCTAACCAGTGTCAAAATTAAATTCTTGAGTCATTTCACTCTGACACACAGCTCTGAAAAGTATCCTACACATGTAGCATCTGTAAGGCTTTGTTTTTCCGCTACTTCCGCGAGTTCTTCTGCGGCTGCACAGTGCCGTCTCACTACCGTATTTTCACGTATATAAGATGCACCCTGGGTGAGGGGTATGTAAAACTTTCTATAAGACGCGTCTTATATACGCAAAAATATGGTAGTGAGATGGTGACGTGGCAAAAGCCGGCGATTGGTCGTGCGGATCGAGATAACCGACGTTAAGTGGCAAATTTGCCCCCCCCTTGTGCTCGAGATATTAGGGTTTGTCGACATAAAAGAATCAACATAACCGATTAAAAAAATGCTTAGACAAAGCAAGAATTTGGTGGTTCCACTTCAAAAACGTCTACTTAATAGGGTTGGCGAGTTAACCGAGGTCGAGATAAGTGGGTTCGACTGTAATACAAATAATATAATAATATCGTTATAAAAATAACTTTTAAGCAAAAGATTCTGCGGACTTCAAACGTTTCTTTAGGCCCCTAGCATACTAGCAATACTAGCATGTTGGAAGTAACATGTAAACTCATACATAAAGGTGCGTAGGTGTGTAGTGTAATTAAATTAATGTTTTTCACTGTTGGTGCATGAATCTGATTTGAGTGGTCTCAGTAAGCATTATTATATTTTTTCTTTAAAACAGATTTACTGTTAAAAACAATTCATTGTTTAAAACAATTCAATAGTTTCCCTATGCGATCAATAAAGTATTTTGATTCTATCTCTGATTCTGATTGATTTGTGGTTTCTGACACTGCAAGTTGTGAAGTCTTCTGTAGAACAAGAACAAAATTTGAAAAAAAATTGAAGTATTAACATTTTACTTCATTTTATAATTAATAATTCTATTTTTATAAATACATTTCGTTACTTTAACATAGAACTCCATAAAAACAAGTTTTTGTCTATTGTGCTATCCACGAGAAAATCAGCAAAACAAATTAGTTATGTGGCGATATACCGGGGCCACGAGTTTCAAACCGCGGTAAAGCAGGGGATTACTATATATGAATTCGAGGAAAAGTGTTGTATACTGACAGACAATAGACAATTGTGTTTATTTTGACCATTTTTCTGTCCTCTGCTGCTCTCTGGTGGACATCTATCTCTACAACTCACTTTCCGCCCACAATATAATGTTTAGTGCAAAAGTGTGTTCCCTTTCGTAAATGTTCTTACTTCTTTTAAGTTATCTACAAATACATATTATTAAATAAATTCGAAGAAGCAAAATCAACAATGATAAAATTTATAAAAAGAACTCGATTTCCTGTTACTCCCTGACAACCTGTGCTTTCTATGACCATGATTATGAATAAACGTCTAAACACCAAACCCACCACAAGACTTTCTGATCCACAAAGGGTGTACAAACCTTTGCACTCGGGCCTGTGAATATTGTGAATAACGAGTTAAGATGTGATTTACAGGAGAAACAGGGGAGAAAGGAAGCACTGGATCCTTAGGGTTGAAGGGGAAAGCAGGTAATAATGATGTTAAAACTATTATTATTTATTTATTTATTATTATTATTTTTTTTTTTTTAATTTCTACTGTAAAATCTATACATTTTTATTTTTTAAATACCTGTTTTCAACGATGAAAGGTGACAATTGTATCACAATTGTTTAATTGTTTAATTTAATTGTTATTAAATATATAATGCGTAATACCTTCACTAAGAAAGTGAAGCTAAAACTGTCAAAAAAAGATACATAAATATAATAATTAAAATAAATAGAAATAGAATAATTTATAAATAAAGTTTTTAACCTTTCTAAATGTGTACAATTTATTTATTCATTCTGAGCATTGAGCTTTTTTATTATCAAAAGGTTTGACCACACTGTCTTTTGTCCTTTGTTTTTTTTTAGTTTCCCAATTTAATTTAATTTAAAATGTAAGTTTAATTTTAAATGAGTGAGTTAGTGATTTGTTGTATTATATTATTTATGGATTTTTCTGAGGGTCTACATGTGACTGTGGGAGGTACAGGAAAGTGGTTGGACAAATGGACATCAACATCAACAAATTAAAAAATTCTGTCAAGTTCCTGAAAAATGGTATGGGTATTGTATATTTAATTATAATTTGAGGTAATTTTTGCATAAAGCATGTATAACCCTAGGGTTAAGGTTAGGGTTAGGGCTAACCCTAACCCTAACCCTAACCCTAACCCTAACCAATAACACCCAAAATAGCTGGGAATATATTAACCTTTTCCTATTACAGTAGAAGGTCAGGAAACTGTATTTACTTTGGGTAAAATGTACCATAAATTATTTTCTTTTTTCTGTAAATAAATGCTTTTGAATTGCCTTCTCCAAATTTACAGCCTCAGAACTGCTTTATAAAATAAACGTATTCAGAAACTGTAACAGGATTTTTTTTTTTTTTTGCTCACTAAAACTGTGTATATAACAAAATTATATTCATTATAATCATAAATACAAATTTAGTTCAGATATATTTTATTTGGTTAAAAACCACAAAAACATCAATATTATTGTTCAACTGTTTCACTAATGCCATTAAGCTTACAAGCCAAAAGCTAGCCTGATCATTTGATATAGTCTAAGTTTAACTCAGGTTTTTTTTCTTTTTGTATTAATGAATTTATATTTAGGGTTAATAAAACACAAATTTAGATTTGTTCAATATATATAAACAAGCAGTATGTAATTAATAATGTCAAAATATACAAGCATCTTTTGTTTATTCATATGCAATGCCTTAAAAAAAAATTTTTTATCCCCTTCTTGATTTTCTTCTTTCATTGCTACTATAAATCTCTTTATTGAGTGTTTTAATGAAGTGCCTCTGTAAACTTCATAACTTACAGTGTTTATTTTAACATAAATATTAATTACAAAGTATTGGCCCATTTGTGCTGTATGTTTTTTTCAGTGATTCTGGGTGTTAAAGAGACAGAGCAGAAAGTTTACCTGCTGGTGAAGGAGGAGCGTAAACACAGTGACGCTCAGTTAAACTGCAGGCTGAGAGGTGGAGCACTGGCTCTGGCTGACAGCAAAAACATCAGCATACTTCTTGGTTCCTATATCAACGAGGCAGGGCTCACTCATGTTCTTGTTGGAACAGGAGGAGAACCAGAGCTTTTGGGAAACACTACAGTTTCAGCTCACAAGTGCACTCAGGTGGCACCCGACGGTGCTCTGAGCGAGGCCCAGTGTGATGCCCAGAAGTTTTATATTTGTGAGTTCTCCAGGAACTAAACATAAGAAATTAGCCCCAGTAGTTCATAATTCTGCTAATATTTCTAAAGACATTCATATGTTTTTATCATTATCATTTAGTCACAGAGAAATGTTAAGAAATTGTATTAAATTGCCTAATATTTTTGAAGTATCATTTTAACTAATAAGGTATTTTGCTGTTTACTTGCTACTTCATATATTTAACTATGTTAACTATAATGCACATCAGTGTTTATGTTGTTTATTTCATTCAGATCACATTTCCACATCATATGTAGTGACTTTTTATTTTACTATGTGTTGTTCTTTTACGCATCGGTAATTAAAATGATAGATTAAATTATTTTTAAATGCTTCAGTCTGATATTTCAATAATTTATCCTGATAAGCTTGATTTGTTAAAGCACATAGCAAAAGCACATGGATAAAAAACAGAGGTGGCGTTGTATATGATATCAGGTGTTATGTTACCAAATAAACTAAAGTACAACTAATAATAACCTTTATAGCATTTAGCTAAATAACCTGTGTGCTAAGTAATGCTAGTTAGCCAAGCTAATGCTAGCAGTGGATGGATGGTGGTTGGTGGGTGAGAAAATACACCTGCTTTGGGGCGTTTCCTAATTTGCATATTTGTGCATAGAGATTCTTAAACAGTGTACAAAGACCTAAATTTTTCATCCAGAGAATCCTTAGCAGATTTATAAAAAATCTTTATCATATTTAAGTCGTAAACACTTTAAACTGTACACAAACATATAAATAAACAGCTAAACTTCTATGTCTATGATCTATATTTAACAGCCCATGACTATGCTCTTATTATTTAGCCAAATTTATTGCTAAAGGTCAAATTGACATAATATTCTAACCAGACGTCATCATAGACCAACTTATCATACATTTTCTATCAAGCAAAGGTTATTGCTCCCTTCCTTATCGTTTATATTATAGGATTCTATTTTTAGGATAATAAAAGAATCTTATAGTCTAATTACCTTATCCTGACCACACCTTAAGATAATGATTAGTTTATCTTTTATTTTTATGTTTTTATGTTTACATTTATTTTTATTATATGTCACATGAAGTATGACTTTCCATTTCATTATATCTGCATTGTTTGATTTTATTTTGGTATTTAGAGGAAGATATAACCTATAGCATACATCTCATTTAAAAAACTAATTCACTGCTTTTATTATGCAGGTTTATTTTATATTTCATTATTTTATTATTTGCTCGCACTGGACACAGTTGATTTCGCTTCTCCTGATCTGGGGCTAGGAAAGTAGGAGGACAGAATGCCTGCAGTATGACAGGTCATGAGGGAGCCGTAGGCACCTTAGGCACATACCCGGGTTTAGGGTAGAGAAAAGCACTGGCCATGCCAGTAAACTCCAGGAGAGACAGGGCCACAGACAGAGCCTGTAGGTCCCCGACCCTCTTAAGGGAGGATATCGCCAAAAGAAAGGCGGTCTTTACCGACAGGTACCTTAGAGCCACCTCGGCCAAGGGCTCGAAGGGGAGCTCAGATAGAGCCGCCAACACAACAACCAAATACCACACAGGCACTCTGGGTTGAATGAAGGATGGTCTCAACTACCTTAGTAGAAAGACCAGCTGCTAGAAACTGTGCCCCCTCAGAAGGCCACAGCCATAGCTTCCATATCTCTGGGTGGGGGGTGAACTGGGGGTTCTTCTTGCCTGCGGGAGGAAATTCCTCCTACGAGGAATTTCCCAGCGAGGTCCCTCGAAGAGGGACAGCAGGTATGTAAACCACGGTCTGCCCGGCCAATGAGGTGCCACCAGGAGGAGACGTACTCCTTCCTGGCAGATTCTCTCCAGAACTCCAGGGAGCAGCGAGATGGGGGGGAAGGCATACAGATGTAGCCTCTGCCACGTCTGCACCATGACGTACAGCGACAGTGGGGGCTGGGTGAGAGAGAAAAAAACAGAGGGGACAGTGCGAAGTCTCCTGAGTCGCAAACAGATCCACCTGGGCTCTGTAATATCTCTGCCATATCTGCTCCACCACCTTGGGGTGGAGCCTCCATTCCTCAGGCCTCAGCCCTTGCCTTGAAAGGTTGTTTGCTCTCTAATTCATCCGGCCCGGGATGTAAACTGCTCTCAATGAGAGGAGTTTACCTTGGGACCACAGGGGGATCTGCTGCACCAGCCTGTACAGAGAGCAAGATCAGAGACCTGGTGGTTAATTCTATGAGACCACTGGTGTGTTGTCTGTACGGACCAGCACATGGAGAGCTATCAGGTCTCGGAAGAAGTGTTTTAGTGCTCGGCGATCATCTCCAGGCAGTTTATGTGCTATTAACGATGTAGCAAATTGATAATGCGGAGTGGGTTGCCCCTTCAGGAGAACCCTCTGTCTCTGAGCCACCACTGGAGGGGTCTCATATGGAGGAGGCCAAGTGAGATCACCTCTGTAACTGCTTCACAGTGAGTGCTAGGCCTTCTCACTCTTCCACCTGTTGTGAGGATTTCTGTGATCCCACATTACGCGCAAAAAGGTGGTTCTCTGCAATGGAGAAAGCACACACTTACCTGCGTTCAGTTTTAACCCCAGCTCCTTAATGCAGGCGAGAACGACTCTGAAGCTGTGATTGAGCTAATATCAACCAGTCGTCGATATAGTTCAGAATGTGGATGCCCTGAAGCCATAGTGGGGCTAAAGCTGCATTCATGCAATTTGTGAATGTGCGGGGTGAGAGTGCTAGGCCGAAGAGGAGGACCCGATATTGGTAAGTTTCACCCCGAAAGCAAACCTCAGGAACCTCCTGTGAGCAGGAAGGATGGCTATGTGGAAATAGGCGTCCCTTAGATCTATTGTGACAAACTAGTCCTAGACTTGTTCTGAGACATGACCTCTTTGAGTTTGAGCATTCTGAACCTGAGCCTTATGAGTGAGTGGTTGAAGGAGCATAGATCTAGGATCAGTCGCAATCCGCCATCCTTCTTCATCCATACTGGCTGTAGTAGCCTGACACTGGCTAAGGGAGGAACCAATTCGATGGCCCCTTTCCTCAGGAGGGTGCATACTTCTTGCTCCAGGACCAGAGCCTGCTTGGGTCCCACCAGGGTGGGACACACCCCGTTGAACCAGGGAGGAGAGGACCCGAATTTAATCGAGTAACCCCTCTCTATCATATGCAGGACCCACCGAGATATGTCTGGCAGATCACCACGTAAGCCCTACCTACTAGAGCCGAAGTTGCTTTTGTTGGCAATACTGGAGCGTTTCACGATGCATCACCTGGGGAGAGATAGCCAGCTAGTGTCTCTTTAATCCTGGGCATCTCCCCATAGCTGCACTCCCTGAACCCTATTATATTCGCGTATAGCTCCCTCCTTGGAGGAAGAAATATGGAGCTCTGCGTTACAAGTGCCGGAACAAGGAACCACCAAAGTGAGTGCTTTCTCTGGGGAACGGAAGCTCAGCCCAGCAGAAGAGGCTAAGGCCTTTTCCATCTCCATGCCTTCTGCTAGTTTGGCCTGCGAGCCCCGTGACTTTCGGCGCTGCTCCTCCTCGGTGAGAGCAGGACCTGAGCCGCGAGGGAGCCACACAGCTAAAAAAAGCATGAAGGCAAGAAGGAACACACAGTCGGAATTCTGCTTGCATTTAAAGCTCATGGCTGCACAGATTCACACACAAAGCGCTTACTTGAACAACAGCAGCTAATGTCGCTACCAAGCTCAGCCATTTTGTAGCTTCCTGGGTTACGCGACGTCCCCTGTCAATGACATCATGACTTGCCTATTGGCTGGATTTCACACGTGATTCAGAGCGTGGACAATGCGAGGGGTTTCCAAATCGTTTCAACGCAGCTCGAGTTCCTGAAAGGGAACATTGTGTATCATGTGCTGTGTGTGTGTGTGTGTGTGTGTGTGTGTGTGTGTGTGTGTGTGTGTGTGTGTGTGTGTGTGTGTGTGTGTGTGGTTAAAAGTTCAATGACACACTGTGTGAGTTTATTTTAGGTAATAATTAATTACACTCTCTGACTCTGATTTTCAACAGTTAGATGATGAAATGTCTTCATCACACACATTCTTATCTAAATACATATAACATCTGTAAAAATGCATACAGTTTAAAGGAGATTTTATTGCCATGCACAGACTCAAAGTAGAATTTACCTCAGTGTATTAAACCAATATTTTTCATTCACACGTCCTTCAGCATCACCTGTACACGTCGACGCCTTCCGAGCACTTCTTATCTCCTCCGAATGTCTTAACACAATATTGACCCGAGAGCCGTTCCAGTCTGAGGCTCCAAGTTAATCATTAACACACCGCCAGATGAAAGAACACTAAGAACATGATCAACACAGAGCAAAGAGAGACAATGAGCTTCTCCTGAATTATTTAACAGAGGCAAAGCTGATAAAAAAAAAAGAGAGACAGATGGTGGAGCAGGTGTCTGGTCTCACCTGAGATGCCTTTTTTGTCCTCCATTGCATTCCACACTGAGAACAGAGGACAGGAGTGGCTCTATGCACCCCTCCCCACACACACACACACACACACACACACACACACACACACACACAGACACAGACACACACACACGCACAAACACTCACACCTGTAGGACCGGTTTTGCAGATCACGTGACACCTGTGGAATCTTTTCTACCGCTCTCTATTTCTTTCTTTTGCCAATTCGTTCCATTACAAAGCGATGGCAGAAGCGACAAACCCAGCAGCCACTTCATTCCCAGCACCCACCATCTCCCTGCCGCTGGGGCTGGATGTCATTCGGACCTACTCTGGAGCTCTGATCTGCATGGAAATCGTAAGTGTGTTTTCCTAAAGGGAGGGTTGGGCAGGGAGTCTTACTGAGGTCTGAACAATCATTTGCATCTGTTCTTCACTGAGGAGTGTCACCTGAGTCACAATCTCAGTGGTGCACTTGAGAGTGCATGCCTAGAACTAGAAACTATCAATCTTTAAATATTAAAAGATACTTCAAGTGCCCTCTTACTAAGAAAGACTAAGAGCTACATTTTAAAAAGTTCTAGATACAAAGATAAACACAGTGACAATAATTTGGATCTTGTGCTGATTGTACACTTGACCTGGTAATTAAATCAAGTGTACACTGTATAACCCTGAAAATCTTCTATTCTTAATCTTCTATTAAGAATACACTGGCACCTCTAAAAGGTGTGACAATCTTTCTTAAAATTGTTCTTTTATTTGGATCTATTTTGAGATGTGGGAAATTTTGGGGAAATTTAAAAGTATAATAGAGTTAACAGGTTTTATCAGGATTGCCAGATTTGTATAACAGAGCAGGTTAAATTTGATATGGTGTATAAAATCTTTTTTTTAAGTAAAAAATTTATAAATAAAAATAATAATAATTCAGGAATTTTATTGTGATATGCACAAGCTTTCCTTGTACGAAGAAATTCTTTAAAATCTCATAGATGATACAATAGAAAATATAGAAGAAATAATAACTTATTAGATAATAACACTGTTAAAATAATGTATTATAGTAATTATAGTGTAATATTTATATCATTAACACCTTTCCCTTAATCAAAATATTTTTTTTTACATACTTGCAGTTATACAGATATTGTAATAACAAAAAATATGATAATATTATATTATATTGATATTATAATAATATTATAATAAAAAATAATGTCTAAATGAATTTACAAAACACAGTCATAGTTTTTAAGTTGAAAAAAACACAATACTTATACAGCCCTTATTGTTTAAATTAAAAACAAACCACCAGATCATATGTTTGTTGTCCACAAGCAGAGATCCCTCATCTATAATTAGCAAGCGTGTACAAAACAACCTTACTACAACCTCTAAAAAAAAAATTCTGCCTGAGTAACAGAAAAGAAGAAAACCTGAAACTGCCCCAACATAGATTCAAAACAGACCTGCCGAGACCCAACACTAAGCTGTCACAACACGACATAGATGCAGCATGGACCTGACACAGATCAGGCACGGTCCTGACACAGAGCCGACCCAGCATAGATCTGGCACAGAAATGAGATCGACCCAAAACAGATACACACACGTGACACAGAACCAGCATAGAACTCAACAAAAATTCAACACAGAAAGTATAGATATAGTATATATAATAGTATAGATATATTCAGTATAGATCCAGTGCAAACTCGACAATGAATCAGCACAGACGAGACACAGCACAAACCTTGCATTATACTGTTTTGGTGTTAAAGATCCAAAAATAAAGGTTCCATGTCCTCCAGGAACACATTTTACAACTATTTATTAAAATACACCTACTGTTCTGTTCAATTTCTTAGGTCTTTGGGGGATTGGTTTGGATTCTTGTGGCCTCCTCAAATGTCCCCGTGCCATTACTCCAGGGCTGGGTCATGTTTGTGTCTGTCACTGCGTTCTTATGCTCCACGGCCTACCTCACCTTCTTCCTGCTTGGCCTAGCTGACCGAATCAACACCGACTGGAACTTCATGGTGAGTGTATAGCAGTGGCGGGCCGTGCATTTGGTACCTGGGCCTTCAGTGGGGACTTACCCGACTTAATCCAACTCTTAATCACGTTGCGATTATAGAAACCATCAATACTATACAAAACCGCAATATAACAACACGTGGAATTACAGAGAGAAAGGCATTTTGCATATGGAGGGTGAATACCATTTTACTAAAGCAAATTAAGACCAGTTAAACCCAGTTAAAACAACTCCAAACATCTAAACTACAACCGCTACTGTGCCACCTACATCATCTGGAGCAGTTCAGAATCAAAATTTGTCTAATAACATGACAAAAACATACAAATCTAAATGAAATACAACCTACTCACCAGAGATGCAAACTCATAATTTGCACCGCTCCTCAAAGGCTGTAAGCCAGTGGTACCGCTCGTATTCACTGGTCTGGAAGCGGCGAACAAACCCTTTCCCGAGACAAGCGAGCTAGCTTCGGGGTTGGCCAACAATGTCTAGCTTTTCTTGAAAATGGATTTTAAATTTGTCTGAGACCAAATAAATGTATCTTCCTTCGTAGGCATAAAAAAAGTCTAACTCTGATGTATTAATTTGTGCAGCATGCTACACACATTTTTTTGCCAGTCGAACTTGGCTGTAACAGTTTCCCTCTGACCAACCAATCAGAGGAAGGAAAAATGCTGATGCTATTCTGGGCCCTGTGAGGCAAATATGAAATCAGATTTTTTGAAGAAACAGACCCGTTGCTAATATTCTCAATGGTAAAAGAGCCATTAGGGCAATTTAGATTAACTGGCAGCACATTGAGGCTAAAATTTGATTGGACAAAAAAACATACACATACACATACTGGAAGCAGTGCAGCCAAGAAAAATGCTATGAAAAGAAGAGAATAGACTGTTGGGAATAAATTAATACAATTTCATGGAACAAATCTTAGAATTTCGGTTGTAAATGTAGGTCAGTGCTTCTGATAGTGTTTAGACCAGCAGAGAACGCTTTGCTGGCCCTGACCGCCACCCACTGGTGTATAGAACTCTCTTACATGAACAGTTAACTTAAATAACTTGAATAATCATAGTTACTTACAGTTACAATTACTCTGCATTAAGCACAGATACAACTCTTCACAGTTGCACTTACAGTTACTCAGTTACAGTCTCTCGGTTACCATTACTCGGTTACAGTTACTCTGTTACAGTCGCTCGGTTACAGTTGCTAAGTTACAGTCACTCAATTATAGTTACTCAGTTATAGTTACTCAGTTACAGTTACTTAGTTACATTTACTTTGTTATGGCTATTTGGTTACAGTTACTCAGTTACATTCTCTAAGTTACAGCTATTCAGTTCCAGTTACTCATGTATAGGTACTTGTTTACAGTCACTCACTTACAGTTAATTGGTCACAGTTACTCAGAGGTAGAAAGTAACAAAGTACAAATCCTTCGATACTGTGGTTAAGTACATTATTCTGGTATCAGTACTTTAAGGCACAATTTATTTTTCGGACAATTTTGTACTTTTACCTGTTAAATTTTTATACAAATATCTGAAAAAAACTAATAAATATTACATGAAAAAAAATTAGCATGTGTTGTACTGATGTGCCAAGTCTCAAATCAGCAGCAAAATCCATCAAAATCTGGAGTTGACAAAGGCGCAGACGCGTTTTGTGGCATTTTTTCCTCATAACAGCGAAAGAAAATTACATTTCTTTTTTTTTTGATTGTACAGATAAGAGCAATACATCATTCAAATCTGTAAAAGATCAGATTAAAATTTTATTTGTATACACTTATAATAAAAACAAAATGCTGTGCTTTTATAAAATAAAGAAAACAGACTGGGTGCACGCTCTGCCGTCTCTCTCATCTCTCTTCACAGACACATAAAAAAAAAAAAAACACCCTGAAACAAGTAAATATTTGCCTCACAAACATAAAAAATTATATATGAATAGATTGCCCGAAATGTCTACTTTTAAGTAAACCAATTTATATCAAAAACAAATATTCTCTGTTTATGTGATCCGTATAAAAGTTAGAAGAGGTAAAGTTTCTCCGGTATCACCTAATTAACCGTCCGTTCTAAACATAGTAAAGGTTCCGTTTGGTGTCCTGATGATTTA
The DNA here is from genome assembly GCA_039877035.1 of Silurus lanzhouensis. Lineage (NCBI taxonomy): Eukaryota > Metazoa > Chordata > Actinopteri > Siluriformes > Siluridae > Silurus > Silurus lanzhouensis. Next base: position 98,536 of record JBCEWE010002370.1, read on the forward strand.
CGTAATTTAAAACACCAAAATTACTTTAAAACATTTACAAGAATATTTTGTCTTCATGCTCTATGTTTATTTTTAGTGAAACATTCTCAACATACATTTGCAAAAAGCATCATGCCCATGTTGATTAGACTATAAAAAAACATGAAAAGTATTAATTAAAGGTACATTTAAAACAGGTAAATATGTGTGATTAAGTTGCGATTAATCATTAGTTAACCCATGACTGTTACGTCAGGGTAAACGTAGGGGGAAGCTGCGAATGCATGCGCGTGTGAAAAGGGAGAGTTCCGGTCAGAAAGGGTAGCAGAGGCCCAAAGAGAATATCCATGGTACGCCAGGGAGAGGGGAGGTCCACTAAGTCCGAATGAGCCCTGTAGCATAATCTGTGTAGAACTGACGATGGGTATAAGGGAGTGAGAGCCTTAAGTAGGCCCGTTGCTAATGAGCATCAGGTGTCGGTAGTTAGTATGATGGAGATTGGCTCTGTGTGGGCGGGGTGTGCAGGAGAGGCAAAGCCAGTGTTTCCCTGACAATGACGATCATTAGATTAATTCCATTTAAATATTTTAATCGATTGACAGCCCTAATATTAATATGATGTGAGGTCCAGTTACCAGCGTGACACTAAAACAGGTAGTAGTCATGGCTACTATTTACTTAAGTACGTCAGATCCCAAACTTTGTCACTTTAACTTTAGTAAAAAAGTATAGTCAGTACTTCAACTTTTACCAGAGTATTTTAAAACATGAGTATCTGTATTCTCAGTTACAGTACTCAGTTACAGTTACTTTGTTACATTTACTCAGTTACAGATACTAAGTTACAGTTACTCAGTTACAGTTACTCATCTACATTTACTTAGTAACAGTCAGTCACAGTTACTGGGTTACAGTTACTCAGTTACATTTACTAAATATTGGTCTCAGTCACAGTTACTTAGTTGAAGTCTCTCAGTCACAGTTACTCGGTTACAGTTACTCAGTCACAGTTACTCAGTTACAGTTACTCGGTTACAGTTACTCGGTTAATCACAGTTAGTCACATAGATTTGAAATATGCCTCTGATGTTTTGGCAGAAATCCTTAGCTCTGACTTGGTTCTTATCTGTGTATGCAGGGTGTGTTTTGGCTCTGATCCCGTACACAGGAGAAATAAATAAATAAAATCAGATTAATTAATACAATTAATGACCTCAGGCTCTGTGCAATGTAGTGCAAAGGGCACGTTCATATTTTTATTCATAAATTACCATGAGATTAAATATTGACACACTAAAGGTTAATAAATGCAAATACAAAAATGCAACAATTGGAAAAGTAACGTCAAACTTGTTTTCATTAACACTTTAGTTTACTGTAAAACTATATCAGTTTATTTAAGTAAACCTTTTACAGATTTATATGTAATATTTTTTGATATATCTAAAATATGTTCGTGCTAATAAAGATTAATTTTTATAAATTTTGATACAAACACTTTATTTACTGATTTGTTAGATTGTTGGATTTTTTTTATTTATTTGTGTTCCACACTCTGTTTATTGCAGGATATGATTTATCACTTTGTTGCCCTGCTCTTCTATTTTGCTGCATTTGTGCTGGAAGCTGCGACGACGTCTGGAGCGTATAAACAGTATGTGAACAGCACAGCATGTGTTGTTAGGCCTCCCAATAACATCATTACCTTCATGGATTTCCGACAATACAGTATTAACGTGGTGGCTACGGTGAGTTTCCCTGTCATTCTGTACTCGTCTAATTGTTATTTATTATTAGCTACATTCCTGAACTGACAACATACAAAATTTAGTAATACTTATTTTATTTTATTATTTAAAATATACATTTTTACAAAACAACCATTAAAATGTAATAATCAGATGCTGATCTAAACACATCTAGTTTTAGAAAGAATCTGATGATATTATAGTGTAAATCTAATAGCTTAGCATTTTTCACAGTAATAGTGTTTCAGTGCTGCAGGTGTTTCACTTTTACCATGGCAAACGTGTTTACACTACTGCTAACTAACACTTAAGAAACCTGCTATTAGTATATCCACAATCTTTGTCCTTTTTAATATAAAGGTCATTACCCATTATGCGTGTATGTGCCTGTGTGTATGTCAGTGGAAGGTGTGGTGTACATTACTGCATGTGTTGTAGCCTGTATGCAGCACAAGTAGCTTTTCAGGTTAGCCTATTGTTGCCTCACCATTTTGACTGATTACATAACAAATCTGTGTGTGTGTGTGTGTGTGTGTGTGTGTGTGTGTGTGTGTGTGTGTGTGTGTGTGTGTGTGTGTGTGTGTGTGTGTGTGTGTGTGTCTGTTAGAATGAACACCTTTTGAGATAGCACATTGTCATTCTGAAATAAAGTGACTTTGATTGATATTTACCTTTTTTTTACCACAAACTGTAGCTCTACACCCAAATCTGCTTTATCTTTTGACATTAATTGATCATGGCTTGTTCTAATGTATGTCTCTGTGAAGGAGCTGTTACTATATAAAGTATAAACATCAGCATGATAAGCAATTTGGGATATTTCAACAATTTCCATAGGGGATCATTAAATATAAAGATTCAGATTCTAATTTTGAGTATGGACCTGACAGTGTGTGATCTGTGTGTTTTTGTTTCAGATACTTGCTTTCATAGTGACCGTTTGTTATGGCTTCAGCATGTTTATGGGCTTTAAGCGATGGAGGAAGTGACAATAAGACTCGGGCGATGCTACTTGATCATACATTTACTCCATGTGTGTTATGACTTATCATTCACAACCCAACCCAACCCAACACACACATACACACACAAGGTGAAATTTGTCACTCATTTTTATTTTATGTCAGGAAACATTTCTATCACAGGTATATATATATATATATATACATACACTGGCGATCAAAATTAGAGAACAATTTATAAACAATTGAACAATTCTGAAATAATGTCATCTTCACTGCTCAACAGTTGAAGGAGTTTTTGTCCTGTCTATACCATGCTACCAGAACACCTTTTCCACAAAATAACTATGGCATTTCCAAAAAAAATATTATTTTGCAGAAAACACACTGATCAAAATTAGAGAACATTTTTAGATACCTCCCAGTTATTGGTGTTAATCTGGCACCTGGTGCTAATTTCTCAGATTATCTGTCAACCCCTATTTAACTGGCAGGCTAATTTCCAGTTTCACTGACTCTGCAAGATGGTGGGCCGTTCTAAAGTGACTGAAAGCCTCCGGCAGCAGGTTGTCCAGATGAAGACAAAGGGATGACCCTATCAGCCATAGCAAGACAAGTTGGTCGTTCCAAATCTGTGATTTCAAGAATATTGAATCTTTACAACATCACAAACTCATTAAAGTCCGCCAAGAAGGCTGGTCGTCCACGGAAGACAAATAAAAGAGAGGACAGGATACTGCGGAGGATCTTAATGGGCAATCGTTTCCACACTGCAGCTGGAATTGCTCACCAGTTCAGTGCTGAACAGGGTATGGAACTGTCTCGTCATACAGTGTCTCGACGTTTAAGAGCATTTGGATCAAAAGGCTAGACTAAGCTTTGCTGAGGAGCATGTTGTGTGGACAGAGGAGAACTGGTCCAAAGTTCACTTCAGTGATAAAAGCAAGTTTAATTTATTTGGGTCCCATGTGAAACAATATGTTTGGTGACAAACTGGAGAAAGACTGAACCCAAAGTGTGTAAAGAAGTGGAGGAGGAAGTGTCATGGTTTGGGGCATGTTTTCTGCAGCAGGATGGCAGAGTGAATGCAAATGTTTATCAGAACCTTCTTCAACAACATATGGTTCTTCCCTGCGTTCATCACCCAATCAGCCTGCAGTGTTCATGCAGGACAACGCTCCATGTCACACAGCAAAACGGTTAAAAAGCAGTTCCTTGAAACTGAAAACATTGAAAGAATGACATGGCCTACCCCGAGTCCTGATCTCAACCCAATAGAGAACCTCTGGAAAACCCTTGGCAACAAAGTTATGGCCAAGAAACCCACTACAGTCACCGAACTGTGGAGGAGACTGAAAGAAGAGTGGACCAAAATCACACCAGAGCAGTGTGAGAGACTAGTGCTGTCCTGTGGCCGCAGATGTGCTGAAGTCATTCAGAGCAGAGGCCTGTACACTTCCTACTAATTGCTGACTGTTGTAACCTTCAGAAAATTTTGTTGTAATCTTTTTCCATGCTACAGTCATTGTTGTTCTCTAATTTTGATCAGTGTGTTTTCTGCAAAATAATGTTTTTTTTTTTTTTTTAAATGCCCTAGTTAATTTGTGGAAAATGTCTTCTGGTAGCATGGTATAGACAGGACAAAAACTCCTTTAACTGCTAAACAGTGAAGATTATATTTTTTCAGAATTGTTCAATTGTTTATCAATTGTTCTCTAATTCTGATCGCCAGTGTATATAACATGAAATGTGTGTTGAATCTTTTTTTTGTATTATTATTAATAATAATAATAATAATAATAATAATAATAATAATAATAATAATAATAATAATGATTATTATTATTATTATTATTATTATTATTATTATTATTATTATTATATTATTATTATTATTTCTTTACATTAAAAATGGTGTGTGAACTTTTGAAAAGATATCTGAAAAAACATTTTTACTATTAATGTGGCATTTGCATTTTTGTTACTTGAAGAAAGTAAATGTTATTTTATTGTAAATTACATTTCTCTGTTTTCTTCATTTCAGTACTACATTTGGCACTCACACCATTGAGAATATTTTAATATTTTTCTTTTCTTCTAATTTATTTCTGGGATTTGCCCAGTATAAATCTTTTAATCTAAACTATTTGGTTATTTTATAGTTGTCTGAATAAACAAGCACTATACTAAATATGTTCTGTTTTATTTATTTATTTTATATTTTTTATACGTTTAAGCAGCAAAAAATCTAATGCTGGGAAAATGGCTTTGTGTTTAAATGTGTTGTATAGTATTGAACTTACAATGAAAGTTTGGAGAAGACATCATTCTCAAAAACAAATGTCCCCTTATGAATTCTAGGCAACCTGTAATGATGATGATTATAATGATTATGTGATGATGATTATAATAAATAATTCTAATCTTTTTATTGGTATATATCATTCATTAAGGTTCTTGGGAATGCTTTTAGAATTAAGATGTTTGAGCTCTCCTTAAGAACTATTTACCTTAAGTATAATTTCTGGTCTTAAACAACATCAGAGGGGCATTATTTTCAATGATGGTTTTTGATGTCCTCTTCAGTAATGTCCTTTTAATGGATAAAAATTATATAATAAAGAATAATAAAAATAATAAAAATAAAAATGGAATCATTTATTAATATCTAATCTAATCTAATTACAGTAAGAGTGACTTAACATTTCATGTAGATTAGATATTGTAAAACCCAAGTAAAAATAAAACAGCACAAACTGCATCCAAGGTGATTTACACGATTTATAAAGCTCCAATTTAATCCTACTAGTACTTACAAACCCGATTCCAAAAAAGTTGGGACACTGTACAAATTGTGAATAAAAACACAATGCAATGATGTGGAAGTTTTAAATTTCATTATTTTATTCGGAATATAACATAGATGACACATCAAATGTTTAAACTGAGAAAATGTATCATTTTAAGGGAAAAAATAAGTTGATTTTAAATTCCATGGCATCAACACATCTCAGACAAGTTGGGACAAGGCCATGTTTTCCACTTTTTTGTCGCATCTTCCTCTTTATGATGTGACAAATGTTTTCTGGGTGAAAGATCTGGACTGCAGGTTGGCCATTTCAGTACCTGGATCTTTTATCTACGCAGTCATGACGTTGTAATTGATGCAGTATGTGGTCTGGCATTGTCATGTTGGAAAATGCAAGGTCTTCCCTGAAAGAGACGACATCTGGATGGGAGCATATGTTGTTCTAGAACTTGGATGTACCTTTCAGCATTGATGTTGCCTTTCCAGGTGTGTAAGCTGCCCATGCCACACGCACTCATGCAACCCCATACCATCAGAGATGCAGGCGTCAGAACTGAGCGCTGATAACAACTTGGGTTGTCCCTATCCTCTTTAGTCCAGATGACATGGCGTCCCAGTTATCCAAAAATAACTTCAAATTTTGATTCGTCTGACCACAGAACAGTTTTCCACTTTGCCACAGTCCATTTTAAATGAGCCTTGGCCCAGAGTTTAGATATGGCTTCTTTTTTATAGAGTTATATTTTATATTATTTTTTATATTGACCTATAGAGTTTTAGCCGGCAACAGTGAATGGCACGGTGGATTGTGTTCACCGACAAAGTTTTCTGGAAGTATTCCTGAGCCCATGCTGTGATTTTAATTACAGTAGCATTTCTGTATGTGATGCAGTGCCGTCTAAGGCCCTGAAGATCACGAGCATCCAGTATGGTTTTCCGGCCTTGACCCTTACGCACAGAGATTGTTCCAGATTCTTTGGATAATATTATGCACTGTAGCTGATGATAACTTTAAACTCTTTGCAATTTTTCTCTGAGAAACTCCTTTCTGATATTGCTCCAATATTTTTTGCCGCAGCATTGAGGTAATTGGTGATCCTCTGCCCATCTAGACTTCTGAGAGACACTGCCACTCTGAGGGGCTCTTTTTATACCCAATCATGTTGCCAATTGACCTAATAAGTTGCAAATTGGTCCTCCAGCTGTTCCTTATATGTACATTTAACGTTTCCGGCCTCTTATTGCTACCTGTCCCAACTTTTTGGGAATAGCTCGCACGAAATCCAAAATGAGGCAATATTTGAATATATTACAAAATGTCTCACTTTCAACATTTGATATGTTATCTATATTCTATTGTGAATAAAATATAAGTTTATGAGTTTTGTAAATTATTTCATTCCTTTTTTATTCACAATTTGTTCAGTGTCCCAACTTTTTTGGAATCGGGTTTGTATTTGTCTTGATATTAATTTCAGATTTATCCATATGTAAGATACATATAAAACATATATGTAAGATATATATAAAACTATATTAAATAATAAAAGCATTAAGGGTATGTGTGTGTGTGTGTGTGTGTGTGTGTGTGTGTGTGTGTGTGTGTGTGTGTGTGTGTGTGTGTGTGTGTGTGTGCGTGCGTGTGTGTGTGTGAGTGACTGTGTGTGTGACTGTGTGTGTGTGTGTCTTACATGAATGAGCTACAAATGTTAAAATATTTTTATAATGTTGGAACTCATTCCAAAAATTCAGTCTTTTCCTTGATGATTACTGCTTTGCTTATCTAATCACACAAATTAGTTTAAAAGTGTATGTTTAACCCATGTCAAGTTCACTGAATAATTTGTCTAAAGAAAAGTTGTATTATTTAGTTGTCATTTTTATTATTAAACTTAAGACAGGTGGTTGAAAACTACTACACACTAAGAGTACAAATCAGCAGGCATGCAATTGATGGGTTAAGATCATGTACCATGTCCTGCTGTGAACACATTTCTATTTTACATCCATTGGTTTTGGCATGGAGCTCTCCATTTAAGCAGAAAGTCTCCACCAAAATAAAGACTGAGCCACCATTTTGTATATCTTTTGCAAATCGTTCAGAACGGCCAAGAACATCAGAGGCTTTCTGGACTGGTGCTGATTTATGAAGCACGTTGGCACCGGAATGGTGTCAGGATACCGACAATATATCTGAATGCCAGTTCTCCAATTTTTCATCACAGCAGCAAACTGAGCAAAGACCAAACAGAAGAGGAGCTGTAAATCGTAACTGCACTTCCAAACCACACTTTCTAAGAGAACTGGAACGTTTCTGAACTTCTCCTTGGAGAGCGACACATTCCAGCATAGTCCATACACAAGAGAATGATGAGAATGAATGTAAAGGTTTCCATAGTTCAGGTGCAACATTCCATTCGCTGGTGTTATTGCACTCCTCAGGCCAGTGCCATCAGACAGTCCATGATTAGAAGCTTCTTGTACTGTTCCTTCATTTACAAGCAGCAGCATTAATCAGGAAGCTAATTTAAATCTAAATTTCTGTCATAAATTATATATAGAAATCAATAAAGAAGGAAACCCTAAAGTATTTGCATAGAACAAACCAGTCAGGGTAGTGATTTTTTACTTTTCATCACAAACAAAAAGAGTTTAGTTTTGCTTAAAAGAATATTTTAAAGCCAACAAAGGATCCACTGTCCTCCTGAGAGAATGACAGACACTATGAGTACAAGGAGAGCAGTAGGAAAGTAAAAGAGGAAGCACAATTTTTTACAGTGTACAGCAAACAGACCAAAGTACATACCAAACTCTAAAGGAATTAAGATGCAAATGCAAGCAAGAGTACTAATTAGAGTATACAAATAAGTATAGCTTAATCTACATATCAGTGTACAGACCTTATACTGACAAAAAGTAGTTAAGACAAGTCTATACTATAACTCTATACTTTAAAATTTAACATTCAAATACTTAATTGTTATTTTGAATAAAATTATGTAAACTAAAACTCAATATAAACAAAATACATTGTAGTGGTGGGGTGGTAAATGTAGGATCCAGTGGTGGGTCATGCATTTGGTTCCTGGGCCTTCAGTGAGGACTTACCAGACTAAATCCACCTCTTAATACCACCACTATCATGTCGCAATTATAGAAACCATCAATACTATACAAAAATGCAATATAAAAACACGTGGCATTACAGAGAAATAGGCATTTCACATATGGAGGGTGAATACAATTTAACTAAAGCAAGAAACCCAGTTAAGACAACTCCAAACCTCTACAATACCACCACAATTGTGCCACCTACATCATCTGGAGCAGTTTAATAACATCTAATAACATGACAAAAACATTAAAAATGTAAATAAAGTACAACCTACTTACCAGAGATGCAGACTCATAATTTGCACCGCTCCTCAGACGCTGTAATCCAGTGGTACCGCTCGTATACACTGATCTGGAAGTGGTAAACAAACCCTTTCCCAGGCTGAGACAAACTAGCTAGCTTCGGGGTTGGCCAACCTCTTCTCACGAAGTCTAGCTTTTCTTGAAAATGGACTTTTAAGTATGTCCGAGACCAAATCAATTTCTCTTCCTCCGTAGACATAAAAAAGTCTAACTCAGATGTATTAATCTGTGCAGAGCACTACAGACGTTTTGCCAGTCAAACTTGCTGTAACAGTTTTTCTCTGACCAACCAATCAGAGAACGGACGCTATTCTGGCCCGCTAGGCGAATTTGAAATCTTATTGGTTAAAGAAACAGACCCATTGCTAATAATTTCTATGGTAAAAAGGCCAACAGTACAGACTTTGAAGGCCCTGGGCAGATTAGATTGACATGGTAGCACATAGAGGCTGAAATCTGATTGGACAAAAAAATCTAACATCCACATACACGTACTGGAAGCAGTGCAGCCAAGAGAAACACTACGAAAGAAGAGAATAAACAGTTGGAAATAAATTAATAAAATTTCATGGAACAAATATTAGAATTTATGTTGTAAATGTAGGTCAGTGCTTCTGTTTAGGCTAGCAGAGAAGGTTTTTCTGGCCCTGACCGCCCACCACTGGTTGGATCCCAGGTAGAGGTGGTACGGGTAGGATCTCAGGTTGATCCCAGGTCATTGTGGTAAAAGTATGGTCCCAGGAAGGTGTGGTAATAATTAGGGTCCCAGGTGAGGGTAGTAAAGGTAGGGACTTTGGTGGGTTTAAAAAAAATATGGTCCCAGTCAGGGGTGGTAAAGACGTCTGATGTTTTTTTTAGGCATGGATGTATGTTTTGATACATCTATTTCAATCCCCCCTGCCAGATTAAAACAAATGTGCATGTGATGTGCAGAGTTTTTCAGAGCTTTATCCCACTAAGGAACAATCTGCACCCTCTATGAACATCTGTCAGTTTCCATGTGAAAGCAAGAAGCAGAGTATATTTGCTTCATAAATTTAGCTGGTTTTGTTTCTGCATAAACGTCAGGAATGCCTTGAAGGGAAAACAAACAGCCGACATTCCCAGGTTTCATTCTGAGTTCTCTATCAACAGCAGCTGAAGCGAGCTATTTCTAGGGGAAAAAAAAAACAAAAAAAAAAACAGATGTAGATCTAACACCTTGAGAACAACATTCGGAATGAAGGATTAGGAGTGGTAGTGATGGTATTTGGATTTTTGTCAGGGTTTAAAGAATGATGTCTAGAAATGAATTAGCATTGAAAAGATCATCACTGACTGTACACAACACTGAACACCAGGAATCTTCTCCATCACCAACACCTCCTACAGCAACCAATCATAATCGATCATGTCATAATAAATACCTTTCTTTTATATAGGCCTATTAAAAAGTAAAATGTCCAAGCTAACTGTCCAACAATTCATAAAGAATAAATCTATTTACCATGTACAAATCTTCCAAAATCATAGTAGCTTTTGATAATGTTTTTATATATAGTTAAATATATATATATATATTTTTTTATTTTTTTTTGAATTTTAAATAATTTCATTATAAATGTAAAATATTTGTGCAAAATTGTTGATAGGTAATGCATTTTTTGCATTGTTAATATAGTAATCAATCAGTGTGTATAAGCAAGCAAGTGTGACTGCAGACTCATCCCAAGTAATTTTTGATTTATACTCGGGTCTAAAACATGTCCCAAGATACTGTTATGGTTAGCTTGCACAACACGTATCTATATATTATCCATATAATCAAAATCTCATCTGAGTAAGAAAAGAAAACAACATCAAGTAAGCTTTAATATAGGGTTAGGGACAAGACATTGAATATGAGCAAATCTTGATTAATAAAAGTTCATGGTTTGGTTTTGTGTTTATTGCAGTAATTCAGAATGAGGGAATACAAACCCAGATCCAAACGCAATTTCAAAGCTGAACTCTGCTCTGCCGTAACAAACAACCTTGTAGCTGAATTGTAAATTGTCCTGACGTGACCTCACAGCAAAGGGACAAATCTTACCAAAAGACACGGCCTATTAAAGCTTTTCTGTAACACAGTCCAAAGTAAGGTCTATTTAAACCCTAATCAGCAGCAAACAAAATTCCTGACTCTGAACATAATGGAAAGAAAATGAAGTGTTACTGAGTTAGCCAGCAGGGACCAGAGTCCTCCAAAAACCCAACACCATTTCCTCTACAAATTCCTTGAACAACATTTATAACATTTATTATTTACATCTGACCTTCAGCAGTTGGATAAAGTTTATACAATTTTTTTTTTTGAAACAGCATGTTTCCTTTCAGATACATCACCATGTTTTCATTTCAGATTTTTCTTCAGTAAATGTCCAAGATAAAGCCAGTTCTCATTATTATGTTTTTTTTTTTTATTGGCTTGATTTGTATATTTTATGCTAAATTTGATACTGTATAACAACAATACATGCCATTTCTAAAGCTAAATAGACTAAATAAGTGCATACGTTTATCATACAAAGGAGTAATATATATTACTCCTCTGTCTCTTTAGTACTTATTAAAGCTTTTGTACTTCTTTTTAATATAGTTATTAATTACTCAAATTATACCATTAAAAGATGGGAAGTCTTATTTGTATGTCTAATGTCTATCCCAGACATAAAATCAACCAATGAATAAACAAACAATTTAATTTCTCACTGCATTTAAATAATGTTACATTTAAATGTATATAATAATTGTATTTGTATCTGTATCTGTATCTGAAATTTCAGTCCCAGACCAACAAAAACATCTTATTCAACATAAAATTATAATTTTCTTAAAAACCATAAAGAATTATAAGTCAAAAGTCTTAAAAATTAAGTTTTTATCACTGTGCCTAAGCATTCAAATTAGACATACCTCGTTCCATTATGGAAGCCCAAAACGTAGTAATTTAACTAATCCATAGCTTGTTGGGTTGTGACATAAGAAAACAAGCTCAAACATAAGCCCACCCTCAGAAACACCCTTAAGTTGATTTAAAGTCTGGTTAAAATTTCTGACTCATAACTAACATGACCAAAAAAAAAAATTTAGATGATCAGTTAAATGACACCAATGTAGAGTTTTTGTTTTGGCATTTATTTGACTTAATTGAGATAAATGAAAATTGCCACATACGCTTTTCCTGGTTAATAATGAATAATTGCCAGTGTGTGTGTGTGTGTGTGTGTGTGTGTGTGTGTGTGTGTGTGTGTGTGTGTGTGTGTGTGTGTGTGTGTGTTTGTCTGTGTCTGTGTCTGTGTCTGTGTGTGGTGTGTGTTGAGTATTCTGCTGCCAGGAGACATGTGTATAGGGATAAGAGCAGCTTTATTGCTGTATAAATTACAGTCCTATATGTGATTCATGACTCGTCAAATAGTTTCATGCTAAAATCTGAGAAATGTTTAACCGCACAGTTGTATGTTTGTTCGGCTAACAGCTCTGCCGACTCTTCATTCTTTGTTTACTCCCCAGATCCTTAACAGGGCTTTAGTGAGCCGTCAATCATGAGAGATTGCATGTAGCATACAGTCAGGGGTGTGAAAGATTGAAGCTCTCTAAACCAGTACTACATCACACTTTATGTATCGATATCAGGTGTTGGTTTTTTACTAAGAAACTTTGCACACACTGTGTGTGTGTGTGTGTGTGTGTGTGTGTGTGTGTGTGTGTGTGTGTGTGTGTGTGTGTGTGTGTGTGAGTGAGAGTGAGAGTGAGCGTGTAAGTGTGTGCAGGGTCAGGAGTTTTTGCATTTTCATAGGCAGTAAACTGTGACCTGCTAATGCACAGCTGTCCAATCAGCTGGTTGGGAACCCTGGCAAACCACACCCACTTTCTCATCTTTCTTTACACGTCTTTTTTTTTTTTTGCAAGTAAGTGTATAAATTAGACAGAGGAATTGAGCAGAGCCATATATTTTCACAAGGCTCCTGGCAAAGCCATAATATCATGAAGAAGGAAGTTTCTCTGTCCGTCTGTGCACAGGTGATCGTTTTTTTATACATAAACTTTGATGCATGATATATTTTCATTTATAAATTGACTGCAAAAGATCGTACACTCTTTAAACTTATATGGTTTTATGGTTTGATAAATATTTGATTTTGTTGATGTTACTTCATTGGTCAAGATGATATAATTGGAAAAACAAAATTATCACATTTCTTCTTTTTTTTCTTTATTGTTATTCTTTAACATGTTTTCTGTGAGAACTATAGAGTGACTTTAGAGTTATTAACAAAATCATTCAAATAAATTCAAACAAATGAATTAGGGTATTGCTGTTATATTGTAATATGATATTACTGGGATTCAGTATGTTTTCTTCTCATGTAGACATTTTGTTAGTGTTATCATTCATGTTTATTAACACTCCTTTACAGTTAGCATGCAAGCTAATAACAGAGAAATTTTACATTTTCCTGATTTGTAATTTTAAAAGGTTGCTAAACTTTTACTTTGGTTGGTCTGCATTATCTAGCTAACACATTCAGTACTATCAGACACTAGAGAGAATCAGTATGTTGTTTGTTAGCAAGCTCACATTCCACAAACTTACTTCACACTGTTCAGGTGTTTACAAATGCATCAATGAAACACTCTTTGGAAACATGTAGGTTTTCCTTGTGTTCTCCAAGCAGGTTCTGTTATTGTGTGCAGTGATGTGTGCGAGACAGAGAGGAGAACCATGTTCACACACAGAGCCGTGTCAGAAGGGGCTGCGCTGTCGCTACACAGGAGGAACCAGGAACAGGCCTGGACTGTGTGCTCGTGAGTGTCAGCTTCAGGCTACTCTGAGGTGTGCGTGTGGTTTAGGGTTAGATTTAAGGTGTGGTTTAGGTTTAATTAGGAGTAGGGTTGCTGTTGGACTTGTTTTTGATGATTTATAATTAGTTGTGGGGTTCGGTTTAAAATCTGATTTGGTGTTTGGGGTGGGATCTGGTTCTCGTTTAATTTTGGGGTCTGACTTTGAGATTTAGGTTGAGATTTTTCAAGTCTGGTATAATTTGAGTTTGAGTAAGGCTTTTTTGGGGGTTGGTTTCAGGTCTGGTTTAGTGTTTATGGTGGGGTCTGGTTTAGGGTTTATTTTGGTGTTTGGCATGAATTTTGTTTTAGGAACTAGTTTGGGATTTGTCTAAGGGTCTGATTGTTGGTCTGAATCATATATAATTTATGGTCTGGTTTGGGGCATTGTTTAGGTTTTGGGTTGAGGACTAGTTTAGGTTCTGCTATGTAATGTTTATGATGCTATTTATGTTAAACAGAGTGTTATGTTTTTTATCTTGAGCAGCTCCTGATGCAGAATCATGTGTACTTGGAAAGTCTGTGTACCACAACGGAGAGACATTCTTCCCAAGCTGTAGTTACCAGTGTGTGTGTCATGGTGGGCAAATCAGCTGTGTCCCCCGCTGTAATCTAGATGTGATGCTTCCGAGTCCGGAATGTCCATTCCCACAGAAGGTGCAAGTTCCAGGAGAATGCTGTGAGAAGTGGGTGTGTGATGCACAGGCCGAGGTCAGCATGCTGGGGGGTTTCGCCATGGCAGGTAACTCCTGGTATTTTTATTGTTGACTTTGAGAAAATTTGTATCCACCTGGTTAATTCTGTATTGATTATTTTCAGTGCCATATTGTAACTTATTTTGTGCGTTTTTGCAAATCTCAGCATACAGACAGGAGGAGACAGTGGGCTTTGATCCCACTATGGAATGCATCGAGCAGACAACAGAGTGGAGCGCATGTTCACGTTCCTGCGGAATGGGTGTGTCTTCACGGGTGACCAATCGGAACCGGCATTGTGAGATGGTAAAACAGAACCGCTTGTGTATGGTGCGTCCCTGCCACACCCTCAAAGAACAAGCAGACCCTCAGGTGAGAAACATCCAGATAAGTGAGAGCTATCTGTCTGATTGAGTGGAAACATACCAAATGTCTTGATTTTCTTAGCCATGTAAATCTACTATTTTATTTAATTTATTTGTATGCTTAAAGCAATTGACACAAATAATAGAAAAAAGTTTTTTAAAAAAAAGGGCTTAGGTGTGTGTGTGTGTGTGTGTGTGTGTGTGTGTGTGTGTGTGTGTGTGTGTGTGTGTGTGTGTGTGTGTGTGTGTGTGTGTGTGTGTGTGTGGTGCGTAATGAATCAACCGAGAATTCAAAGCACTTTATTTGTTTTGTTGTTCATTTCTTTTATAACATTTGATGCGTCATGTAATCCTGTCATGACACTAAATTTCATATTCTTTTAAAGTCATATTGCTATTTTCAAGTAACAAATACTAGTAAGACCACTTGCTAATGAGGTTATTAGATTTAGTTCATATTTTAGTTTCATAACCATGTGTGTGGATATTTACCCCCATAGGAATCTGGGACATGTCTCGAGGTAACTCAGAGCCCCAAGCCTGTCCACTTCACCTTTCGGAACTGTTCGAGCGTGCAGGCATTTCGTCCTCGTTTCTGCGGCCAGTGTTCAGATGATCGCTGCTGTACGCCGCATGCCACCAAAACGGCCCCTGTGACATTCAGCTGCCCAAATGGAAGCACACTCAAGAGACTTTTCATGTTCATTCGTACATGTGTGTGTCACCGTAACTGCCCTGCTAAAAATGTATCAAAGCATGGACCCGAGATCGGTTACACCGCCATCCTCACCCGTTGAATAACACACCAAAAACACGGAGACAGTCATGCTGCCTTGACCGCACCCAAATCAGGCAAAAGCAAAGACCTAAGTGGGGATTTATAAAAAAAATCACAATGAAAACTGTTAAAGATTAACCCTTTTAATCGTGTTTTGTTTATGTCACCATGCTGGATCATGACTTATACACTTCTTATTAATTAAATTATCTTTTGATAATTTCAAAACAATGATTGCTTCACAATTTATTTTTATTTTATTTTGATTGTTAAAAAGCACTCAACATAGATTTCTTATCGTTTATTCACTATCTTAAAAAACAAACAAAAAAAGAAATCATAAATCTGTCAAAAACAAATCCTTTGATTAATTATGTTTTCTAGTATAGCTCTGGCTAAAAGCTAAAAATGCATACTACTGACAAGTACATAAGTGTACTGAAGAGTACAAAAGTCGGTTATATTGTTAAAACACACTGCATGCATCTTCATGCTATTGTTATTTATCGGTTGCATAAACGTACCGACATTATTACATTATACACCTGCTCTAATGTAAGTGAGCACATGAGCTTGTTACATGTGCAGTCAATGTAACTCTAAAGGCGTAAAAGAAAAGTATGATGTATCATTTGTGAACAATACCTTCACTTTACATTGTGCACAAAAATACTCACTCTTACATTGTCACACAGTCCTCTGGTATGTGTGTGTGTGTGTGTGTGTGTGTGTGTGTGTGTGTGTGTGTGTGTGTGTGTGTGTGTGTGTGTGTGTGTGTAAGTAAAGATGACATTTCCCAGGCCCTGGCATCATAAGGGAACTCCAGAAGCATCACAAGTGTGTGCATTGTGGCAACTGTCAAAGGTCACTCTCGTAGTAGAGTGAAAGTTCACTGAGTTGTGGTTTGACTTGGGTTTGACTTTTTTTTTTTTTTTATGTTCTTTTATAAAATTAATAATAACCCTCTGCTCACAGAATGATGTTGCACAGCCTTAATAAAAGTGTGCTTTTTAATAAAAAAAAATTATAAATAAGGTGTCTATCTGAGGTGGGAGGATTTTTGTTTGTCTGTTTGTTTTTAATTATATTTTTATTGGTATAGGAACACACACAAAACATTTACATGACCTCAGGACACAAGGGAGGATTGTGATTAGATTAATAATGTCTTTATTAAAATAAAAAGTGTTCAGAAAATAAAGAATTTGAACCATTTCATCTGCAGTGTTCAAACTAATGGAAAGTCAGCGTATTATCGTTTGAGCATCTGTGTGTGTGTGTGTGTGTGTGTGTGTGTGTGTGTGTGTGTGTGTGTGTGTGTGTGTGTGTGTTTGTTCTATACATTTAAAGGCCCCCCAGCCTCCTTTCCTCCACCTTTCATAATTTCTAACCTTTTCATTTATACAAAACATGCATTCAGTACTTTTATATATTTTCTTAAATGTGCATATTAATTAAACTATAACTACAGTATTTTTCTTATATATTATATATATATATATAATCATATTGGTCATATATATACAGTGGAACCCACTTATCTCGACCTCGGTTACCTCGACAACCCTATTAAGTCGACGTTTTTAAAGTGGAACCGCCAAATTCTCACTTTTTCTAAGCATTTTTTATCGGTTATGTCTTTTTTTATGTCGCCGAACCCTAATATCTCGAGCACAAGGGGGGAAAAATTGCCATTTAACGTCGGTTATCTCGGTGCAGCCGCAGAAGAACTCGCGAAAGTGGCGGAAAAATCAAGTCTTACAGCTGCTACAGGTGTTGCATTGTATACTGGTGAATCTCTGCTGTTAGTTAGTGCTAGTGTTCGTAGTGTTAATAGGGGCGCGGCGCAGCTTTGGGAAGAAAAGCGCAGCCGTTGAGAGAGTGCCGGTGGGAAGGCAGGTACCGGGATACGCATGCGCGATAACAACGACCGCCGTGAACCAACATATACCAACAATAACGGACAGTGAGAGTGTGGAAGTTTAAATAGGAGCTGGTGATGATGATAAACGAGCACCATATGTGCGCGATTGAAGCCGAGACGCTGAAGGGGGCTGAAGGGGGCGTGGCAGGTGGATTCCTGCGGATAAACATGTACTGTATGTATTTTTATAGCATGCCTTCATCAAACAAATCGCGGCAACGCTGTTGTGTAAAAAAAACTTTCAAAAACACGTGCATGCACATTCTCATTTATTAACGCACATCATGTACATAAAGAAATTTCAAGCACGTTAATATACTGTCGCCATATTGATTTTCGTTTATCTCGATCATCGGTTACCTCGATGCTTTTTGGCGACCCCCTAGGACATCGACATAACCGGGTTCCACTGTATATATATATATATATATATATATATATATATATATATATATATATATATATATATATATATACAGTGCCCTCCACAATTATTGGCACCCCTGTTTAAGATGTGGTCGTGGACTTCTAAAAATTCTCCTTTTTTTTTAAACAAAATAGAACCCAAATGCAAAAAAAGAGAAAAATCCAACCTTTCATTTAAGTACATAACTTTGGTGGTAAAAAAATCATACATTTAGAAAAAAAAAAAAACTTGAAATCATGTGTCCCACAATTATTGGCACCCCTAACAATTCCTCTGAAAAATGTAATTGTTTTTTTTTTATATATATTTTTCTGTAGTTGCTAAGGTTGGTCAGGGTATCTAGGGACTTTTAATTAGTAATTCATGATTTCCTGTTTCCCTGGGGTATAAATATGACGTGACACAGAGGCCTAATTCTCTTACCCATTTGTCAACATGGCAAAGACAAGAGAACACACCATTCAAGTAAGGCAGATGTGTGTCGACCTTCATAAGTCAGGCAATGGCTACAAGAAAATAGCCACTCGCCTTAACTTGCCGGTATCTACAGTCAGAGGAATCATTAAGAAGTTTAAAACAACTGGAACAGCGACAAACAAGGCTGGAAGAGGTCCCAAGTTTATCTTGCCACAACGCACAGTGAGGAGGATGGTAAGAGAAGTTAAAAAAATTTCCCAAGCTCACCGTCACAGAATTGCATCAAAGAGTGGCATCTTGGGGTCACAGAGTCTCCAAAACAACCATCAGACGCTCTCTACATGCCAACAAGCTGTTTGGGAGGCATGCAAGGAAAAAGCCTTTTCTCACTAACACTCACAAACGTAAACGTCTGGAGTTTGCTAAGCGGTACTGGGACTTCAACTGGGATCGTGTGCTTTGGTCAGATGAGACTAAGATTGAGCTTTTTGGCAACAAACACTCTAAGTGGGTCTGGCGTAAAACAAAAGATGAGTATGCCGAAAAGCACCTCATGCCCACCGTGAAGTATGGTGGAGGATCTG
>JBCEWE010002370.1:122500-175000 GCA_039877035.1 Silurus lanzhouensis
GGCAATTGTGAATATGCTTTCTCAGTACAGGAGACCCATCTCCCCCATGAAGAAAATTCCCCTCGGCTGTAAGTCCCCACTGGTTAAGCAGTTGTTGTCTTGTCTGCAGCTCAGCCTGCTGCTGAAAGCACACTGCAGCCCAAAGCACCACTAGTGAAGTACCCACCCCAGAAAAGACCTGCTTGGCCGAACCGGACCGAAAGAATCCCTGCTCAGTTGAACCGGGCCAGAAGATGCCCTGCTCGGCTGATCCAAATTGGGAGAAGCCCTGCTCGGCTGACTCGGGCAAACGTGAGAAACTGTGTGAAACTGAAAAAGTCACAGTGAAATCCGGAGCAGTGTTGGATCTGCCTGCGCTGGCAGAGCTGTCACCAGGAGCTATCAGTCACTTCACCACTGCAAGGGGACGGGGAAGATGTGGAGATGGAAGATGAGCCCCTTTTAAAAGTTTCAACAAGGAGGAAGAAACGAGGTAAGGGACAAGAAAAAAAATACAGACCAAAAGATTTGAAGGTAGATGGATTTGAATCGGACAGTGAAGACTGCATGTCGAATTCAGTGTTTAACCAGGAGTCTCATGAGTAAGCGCTAAATGTGTTCTATAGTGCTGATGACATAAAATAGTTTTTAAGAACCAGTAAGTGGCAGAAAAATGTCTTAACTGAAGAGTTCTTCCCAGACCGTAAACAGTTTGTTCAGGATGTCAAGCATTTTAGAAGAGAAGGTGCTGATAAAAAAATAAATTAGGCTAAGGCAACTGATAACAAAGGTTAATAGGGAGAACTTTGATAAAGATTGATAAAGTATGTGGTGGGTTTTATTTTAAAGGGTTTTTTTTTACCATTTGTTTGTTTTATTTTTTTATTAAACTTTAATTAACGGAATCTAGGTTGTGAGTTTTAACATTCATGGAGCAAGAAAACATGTAAAGAGAGCATAGCTTCATAAGCTTATTAAGCAGAAGTATGCTGATGTCATGCTGCAGGAAACACAGCGATATCTGCAATGCTGCTGACTGGGTGAAGGAGTGGGATTAGCAATTTTAAGCCATAATCACATCGCTTAGTGGTGGTGTTGCTTTGCTTTTACAGTGTACTATAAGTAAAAAGAATATAAAACCGAAGAGTGCCTACTGGCATTTTATTATTGCACTTCTAGAAGATGTTAATTTAAAAGAATCTTTTTTATTTTTATTTTTTGGAATTGTTTTAAATTTAAGAAGGCAGCTTTTAACTCGCTACGACAATGGTGGAATATAACAACAGCACAAATCAAAGTAGTTTGTCAACAGTACACTCTCAATGTCACAAGAGACATTGCCAGACCTCTAAAACCTCTGGAGATAGAACCAGTGTTTGGAGGCCACAGAAAATGGACTCAAGAGTAAAAAGGCCAAAACTAACAACCTGTTGGACAATACAGCACAGGGGGTGCTGGTCCGCTCACACATTAAAAGTGTCACTGAGATGGATGCTCTTTATAAGTTCTTCTACATTTTAAAATAAAAGAATGGACAGAAAAGATTCATGCATGCTGTGTGAACAGAATCAGGGGATCTCATGTCAGAGCCTGCTAAAATTTGGAAGCTGCAAACATTCAGGGGCACAGTAAGTGGAGGAGAGCTTCCTCAAGGACCTGCCTAAGCTCCCAGAGTCAATGGCCAGAGAGATGGACAGGGAGCTGACAGTAACTGCGCTGCATGAAACTCTCCACGGCATGGAGAATGGGCAGGCGCCAGGTATAGATGGTCTCCCTGTGGAGTTTTTCAAGGCTTTCTGGGCAATAGTAGGGCAGGATGTACTAGACGTCCTAAGGGACAGTGTGAAGGGACTTTAGCTGCTGACCCTGCTGCCAAAAAAAGGAAGGCCTGACCCACCTGAAAAACTGGTGACCGGTGTAACGACTGTGCACTGACTGCAAGCTTCTGTCAAAATTATTAGTCTCGAGACTGACGAAGGTGATGAGCCAGAACATTCACCATGATCAGACATACTGTGTGCCTGGCAGGTCTATATTTGATAACTTGTACCTAATTCGTGACATTTTGGACGTCTCCAGGTTATTGGCATAAAGACTGGTCTTATTTTCTTAGACGAGGAAAAGTCTTTTGATAGGGTTGAGCATGAATACTTGTGGAAAGTGCTGGAAAGCTTTGGTTTCAACCCTGGTTTCATAGCCATGATCAAGGTGTTGTACAGTAAAGGGTACTAAACATTAATAATGGTTTATGTGACCAGTGTACAGAGCGATAAGACAAGGCTGTTTACTGTCAAGAGTGCTGTACACTCTAGCAAGTCAAACTCTTTAGATCAAGATAAGAAGTCGTCTTTTTGGTTTCAATATTCCACACACTAATGCTTTACCTGTCAGCATTTGCAGATGACCTGGCTGTAATCATGAGATCTCCGTCTGACGTAAATGTTTTAACTGATGTTTTAAGAGCCTTTGAGATGTTTTGAGTTTTAGTTGGGGAGGTGGGGAGCCTATACTCCCGGGAGGCCTGGTGTGAAAAAAGGTTGTTTTAAACATTTAGCCTTATTCTCAGGTTTTAATGTTTAACAATAGATTAAATGAAAAGGGACAAGAGTAAAAAACTAAAAAGCATTCTAAAGGCCTAAGCCTCAAGCACTGATTTTAGATCACTGTTTTTCAATGGAAAACATATAACAAATGTATTTGCTGAATTTGTGTAAGCAATGTGCAGTACTTTTATTATTATTGAAAAAATTAGTCAAAAATGCATCCACTGCTGCAAATTCCTTAGTGGTCAAAGAGAGAAGCACGTGCACATATAAGTAACGTATCTGGCAGGAAGTGGATGCAGTTCTCGGTTCTGCACAAACAGCTGGGCTTTGTTTACAAAAACAGCACAAAAATATACATATTCCCATATATATATATATATATATTTTTTTTTTTTTATACAAAAAATGTACAGTAAAAAGTAGTTTTTATCTGAGATTTGCACAAAGCAGCGATGAGGAAAAGATTATTTTAATTTTTTTTTTTTTTGGGGGGGGGGGGGGGGGAGTAACAACAGAGATGTGATCTGCATGGAGATGGAAAATCTGAGCCTATTTTACATCTGTAAGTTACAATATGTCTCCCGTCACAGTATTATATGATATTATACATTTTATTGTCCGTTTGTTTTCTAGCAGGTGGCTCTCAAACAGGGGAAGGGAGAAAAGGACCAGACATAGTATCAGATAAATGTTTATCAAATGAATCAAATTTTTCATGATATCTTCATTCAATTTAACATATAATAACTGAAACATGTGGCTTTAAACCATCCCTTTTCTGAATTGCTCTAGGACTGATTTAATGTGTTTATGAAAGTGGCTGGGGGAACCAACCCCAGCCACTTTCAGGGCCGGTCCCAAGCCCGGGTAAATGGGGAGGGTTGCGTTAGGAAGGGCATCCAGCGTAAAAACATGTGCCAAATCAAACGTGCGGAGGATCCACTGTGTCGACCCCTAACGGGAGAAGCCGAAAGAAAGTTTTTATATATGAAATAAAATAAAATGTTCAATGAAGGAAATGTATATTACTTCATCATCTATATCTTATTATCTCGTCGTCTCTGTGGCACAAGCTGCCATGCGTGGTTCAGCCACCAAACCTACTAGCGAACATCCAGGCACTGCTCGTGGACTTCTTCTGGGATGGTCTGCATTGGATTCCGCAGAGCACCCTCCATCTGCCCAAGGAACCTGGTACGGAGACAGTGGACTTTTGCACAAGGTGCGAGGACTGGGGCTGGACATAACATTGTTTTTAATAGATACAAGCACAGTGGATGTGACACTTTAAAATATAGACTTAAAAAAATAAAAATAAATAAAAAAATAAGGGCTGAGGAACACTGCTCTGGCTGCTGGAGGAGCCCCTGGAGTTGTCTGGACATCTCTGGTGTGACCACCCTTACACTGTCAAGAGCTCTGATCTCCTCACAGATCGGCACACTCCGGGAGCTGGTGAGCATCGCAGGGACAGACCTGTCATGATGTGTTCACCTGGTAGCACGTATAGAACTCGGATCTCTGCGCATTGCTAACCAGCTTCTACATCACTGGAGGTCAACCCCAGTGGCGGGCAGTCAGGGCCAGCAAAGACTTCTCTGCTGGCCTAAACACTATCAGAAGCACTGACCCACATTTACAACCTGAATTCTGATATTTGTTCCATGAAATTGTATAAATTTATTCCCAACAGTTTATTCTCTTCATTTTGTAGCGTTTTTCTTGGCTGCACTGCTTTCAGTGGATGTGGATGTTAGATTTTTTGTTCAATCAGACTTCAGCCTCTATGTGCTGCCACTATTTTTACCATAGAGAATATTAGCATTGGATCTGTTTCTTTAACCAATCAGATTTCAAATTTGCCTCACAGGGCCAGCTAGCTTGTCCGTACTCTGATTGGTTGCTTAGAGGGAAACTGTTACAGCCAAGTTCGACTGGCAAAACACCTCTGTAGTGCTCTGCACACAATACATCAGAGTTAGACTTTTTTATGCATACATAGGAAGATGAAGTGATTTGGTCTCAGACATTCATAAAAATCCATTTTCAAGAAAAGCTAGGTTGTATTTTATTTATTATTATTAATTTTTTTTGTTTTTCTCATGTTTTTAGACCAATATTGATTCTGAACTGCTCCGGATAATGTATGTGGCACAGTTGCGGTTGTAGTGTAGAGGAGTTGTCTTAACTGTGTTTCTTGCTTTAGTAAAATAGTATTTACCCTCCATATGCGCTATGCCTTTCTCTCTCTGGAATGCCACGCATTGTTATATTGCGTTTTTGTATAGTATTGATGGTTTCTATAATTGTGCCATGATAGTGGTGTTATTAAGAGATAGATTAAGTCTGGTAATTCCTCACTGAAGGCCCAGGTACCAAATGCACGGCCCACCACTGGTCCACCCTAACATCAGAGGAGCGTGTTCAGCTGAAGCACTATAACATTGGTGAGACCGGTCCTGCAAAGGAGGATCCCTTTTCCCAGCTGGACATCGCTCCCTAACTTGATGGTCCCAGCGGTGAAAGGGAGATGAACTGTGGGACGGTGTCAGGGAAATACAAACCACCATTAACCAAAAGAAGCTGCCGACCTTCTATGAAAGATTTTACACTGTATTTTTTCTGTGAACTGTTTAATTAGCATTTTAAACCCTAAAATTTTACAAGACTGTTCATTCTGTTCACAGAGAGAAACTGTTTTTCATGCTTTTATATACTGCTCCAGGTTCCGATCTATTTGTGCTTTTAATAAGTTTTTTAAGTCTTTTAATGTGCTTTTTAATTTCCAGTGTTTTATTCTTGGTTTAAAGTATGCCAGAAGAAACAGGTATATGTGCCAGATATGTGCCAGGTTAATAAAATCAAGAATTGTGGTTGATTGAAATTTTTATAAGAGTATGGGGGATCTTAAGATGTTTAAGGCTGTGTGGTGTTGTAATAAAGCTCTTTGTGCGGTGAAAGGCAAAGAATTACAACAGAACTTAACTAAATGATCACCCTCTTCCCCAACCTTTTACTGTCATTGTCTGATTTTATTTATGTCTATTAAATATTTCATTTATTTATTTATTTGTTTATTTATTTATCTATTTATTTAACTAATGGGTCAACCTTATACCATCTTGTGTGTAACATGACTTGTCAATGTGTCAAATAAACATTTGTATACGTCAAAAGTCTCTCTCTTTTTCTCTCTCTCTCTCTCTCTCTCTCTCTCTCTCTCTCTCTCTCTCTCAATTATAAAAGCTTCTTTTTTTTAATTATCCAGATTATTTAGACTTTTTAATCTCATAATGTATCGTTCTTAACACCCCCAGACTTTTCTAGATGCCTAGCAAAAACATATATGATTTTATAAACTATACATTTTTTATTGAATGTATATTTAACATTTTATCTAAAATGTTGCACCTGAGTGGAAAAACTCATCAATTTTACTTGCAGAAAAAATGATGGAATATTGACATTTAGTCATTTAGCAATATTACATCATTAATCACGTGCCCATGTGTTTCTTGGAAATGGCATGGCTTACTCTCTCGCTCTCTCTATTTCACTCACACACACACACACACCCTTCATGCACCCAACCACTTCAGACCCATTTCTGAAGCTCCTGATAACAATCAGAGTTTGGCCAAAATATTTGTGTGTGTGTGTGTGTGTGTGTGTGTGTGTGCGTGCGTGCGTGCGTGCGTGCGTGCGTGCGTGCGTGCGTGCGTGTGTGTGTGTGTCAAGTCAAGTCAAGTCAAGTTTATTTGTATAGCACTTTTCACAACAGACATTGTCTCAAAGCAGCTTTACACAAATCAACAGTGATGGTGAATGGTGTGAATTTGTCCCTGATGAGCAAGCCGTGGCGACTGTGGCAAAGAAAAACTCCCTTAGATGTTATGAGGAAGAAACCTTGAGAGGAACCAGACTCAAAAGGGGAACCCATCCTCATCTGGGTGACATCAACAGTTTGATCATAAATCTTTCAACGATACAGAACAATGGAGAGTGAGAACTAACATGATTACTGGAGTATAAGATTATAAGTGATGTTCTTTCTACAGTCTTATACAGTCTATATGGTTAGTAGCTCCGAGTTTTATGAGCTCAGCATTTGTGATCATCACAGATCCAGCATCAGCTTCTCCATGCCAGAGCCTTTAAACACTCCAGGAGGTCCAATGTCAAACTCCACACATGTAGCGGGATGCAAATGGCACTGGTACGTCTCTAGATGGTTCAGGATGTTTGCGAGTTCGGCATCTACTTCTTCAAAGGTTCATAATCTTCATGAGGTGGGAGGTGACTGAAGCTGGCCAAACCTCAGGGTGTCTCGGGATGGGGAGAGAAAGAGAAGCAGTGGAGAGGAATTAGCGTAGCTGCTGTCATGATATTACCAGCACAAGTTGATAATGTGCATGTGATCAGATGTTCTGGAGCACAAGGTTATGATGTGAGTTCTCTGCATCAGATATGGACAACATATTTCTTAGCTTAGTGTGTGTGTGTGTACATACTGTATGTATGCATTCCTGTTAATTGTTGTAAGGTGTAAACTAATATTATAAAAAATTTTTTGCCATTAAATTTTATTACATTATTAAATTATTATTATTATTACATTAAATTCCTAAAAATTACATTCCTAAAAATCTGGGATATGTGAAGAGAAGAATTTCAATGTTCTGTAATGAGTATATGACAAATAAAGGCTTCTGTTTTACATGTTTAGAAACTTTTTTCCCCGCTAGCTTCACCTATACTCATTTACATGTACATTACTACATGAGCTGTTTTCTAAAATAATACAATGTGACTGGTGCTTGCAATTTCTGGAAATTACAGTGTTTACTGGAAATGAACTCTCTCTCTCTCTCTCTCTCTCTCTCTCTCTCTCTCTCTCTCTCTCTCTCTCTCTCTCTCTAACCACACCCGCTTGGCCACTTCAAAACGCCTTTACTTCCTCAAGCAAAGTTTGACCAAAAGATTTGTGTGTGTGTTTTTGCAAAAATGTGTGCTAATATGGCATTTGGCAGATCCTTAACTATTATAAAAGCTCCTTTTAAATGTTTTCTTTTTTAAATCTCCAGATTCTTTTTCCTCTGACTTTTTTTTTTATCTAATAATTTATTACAGTACAGTAAACAATAAAGAAATAGCATGAGAATAAAAAAAGCTTTTTTTGTTAATTGTGAAAAAAAAAAATATTTAAAAATTTGAGATCCCTAAGAAAAAATCTCCTAAACTGCACAATACAGTACTGCAAACATCAGTCACATCATACACACCCATGTAAGATCTATTTTAGCAAATGTATGCAAATATATGCAAATCATCTCCTCACTCTGACCACTTTTAATTTTTAAAATGTTCTTTAAATCCTGCACTAGCATTAATGTTAATTTATTTACAGATGTAAAATTGTATGTTGTAAGATATAAGATGTAAGCATAGTAGATGAGTGGATCAGCTACCACATTAAATATTACTTTATAAATTTAGCAAAGTAAATTATGTAGCGTTCATCAACACATTCTGATTTTATAGTCTCATTTTTGGTTTAATTTAAATTCACTATTTTACATATGTTCCTGTTTACTATTCTAAAAAATGTGCACACTCCCAAGACCTTTAGCATGCTTTTTTATTTTCTTGCACAGTTTCCTTACAAAGTTCCCGAAAGTGGTGGTGTGATTAAAACATATATCATCAAATGTTTTTACACAAATATCAGGTACAAAATACAAGCAATAAAAGCAGATGTCAGCAAAACCTGGACCTCTAAGATCTAAGAACTGCAGTAAACAACCAAAAAGTACTAAAACTATTATTAACGTTTCTTTTTAAAGACACATCAGGATTGAAGAGCTAAGCAGAGAAATTAGGATCTTTACCCGCCTGGTCCTAAGCCTCACACTAACATCTCCCTCACTAAATTACACTAATAACTGGCAAAAGAAGAAGAAGAAGAAACTGCCTTGAATTACTATGAGATTTTTTGCCATATTTGACAAAAGAAAGTTCTTATTACTCTACATTCAGGACAAGACCAATGCACTTGCTCTAGGTTACTGATTAGTACTAATTCCCAATACTGCCAAGCTGGCACTATTTGTCTCTTGAGCAAGTCACTCTCTGCTCTACTAGTGCTGCATCATGGCTGACCCTGTATTATGAAACCAATTTCCTAAAAAGCTGGGATATGCAAAGTCAAGAATTTAACTGTGCTGTAATGAATATTTAACAGGTTTCTGTTTCACATGTTCAGAAACTTGTTTCCCTGCTGCTGATGTACTTGGGAGACAATATCCGATACATTTATTTACATTTGCATTGGTGATTATTAAATAATATAATAAGATAATAAGATGTGACTGGTGCTTTGAACACAATTTTTGAAAATGACAGTGTTTCTTGGAAACGTGTGACATTCTTTTAAATACCAGTAAACCCCTGACACTGTGGTTAATATTTGTGGTATTGGATGGGTTTGCCATTCTCAGCATCTCCTTTACTACCTCAGACAATCCTAAAAACAAAACATTATAGGTACAGTGATTGCATTGTCTTCTAGCTTACAGATAGCTAACAATTTGTCTCTGCACAGGTTGTTTCATTTAATGAAGACACCAAGCTACCACTTTTATTTATTTATTGGGCTCCAGATCAGGTCATGAGTTCAAATACCACAATTACAACTTGTGAGCCATTGAGCCAAAGCTCAGTTATATAAAATATATACAAAGTTGTGTTAGATGGGTACATCTGCCATATTCTATTAGTGCAGTTTAATATTTGTCATAAGTGGTGGATTCCAGAGTCTGCACTCTTTTGTTTGAACAGCCTTTATACAAGCATGTGTAAAAACCAAAACTAGAACTCAACCACAGCAAAACAGAACTGCTGGTCATCCCAGGTGATTCATCTCCAGGTCAAGATCTCCAAATAACACTTCATGACTCTCTGCTCCCCCCTTCAGCCACTGCTCGTAACCTTGGGGTAACTATGGACAATGAACTGTCCTTCTTCCCACATGTTGCTAATGTTGCTCGTTCTTGTTGATTTCTTCTCTAGAACATCCGAAGGATTCGACTATTTCTGTCCATACAGGCTGCCCAGGTGCTTGTTCAGTCTCTTGTCATTTCAAGACTTGACTACTGCAACTCTCTGCTGGCAGGTCTTCCCCTGAACGCTATTCATCCACTGCAAATTATCCAAAACGCAGCTGCACGACTTGTGTTCAATCAGCCCAAGTTCTCCCACACCACCCCACTGCTGTGCTCCCTTCACTGGCTTCCAGTAGCTGCACGTATCAGATTCAAAACACTGATGCTTGCCTACAAGGCCAAAAAATGGACCAGCACCATCTTACCTCAGTGACCTCATCACATCTCGCACTGCACCACGCTGTCTGAGATCCTCCAGTACTGCTCGACTGGTACCTCCTTCTCTCAGAATGAGAGGTAAGTACACTTCAAGGCTCTTCTCTGTTCTGGCACCGAGGTGGTGGAATGAACTTCCCCTAGATGTCCGTACAGCAGAGTCCCTGATTATCTTTAAGCGACGACTGAAGACCTATTCATTACTAGAGACTCAAAGCACTTTTGTACGTCGCTCTGGATTAGGGCGTCTGCTAAATGCCGCAAATGTAAATGTAAATGTAAAAAGAATTCTGTAAAAAAAATACTTACAATGCATACAGCAATAATTGTTTCTTTTCAATTTCACCATTAGCTTAGAAAACCTTGCTCAATGCAGACAAGAAAACCACAGAATACAGTTTAGCAGAAAGCATATGAGCCCTGGAAACAATTCAGGAACTATTATGTGGTAAGATGATTGATGGAGGTTTTTAAAAGTGTTATATGGTTTAAGCCCACAAAACACACTTTCTATTTCTACTTCTATTCTTGCTCTTATTACTTCTATGACTACTTGTAAGTTTCCTTTCATACATTCATTACAAGATGAACTTGTTGTACCAGATGAACCTGTACAATATTAGGCTGATATTTTAGTATATAGGGTGATGTTAATTCTTTTGTTGCTGTAGTCAGCTTGTTGATTGAAGTTTTTGGTAGTTTAGGGGTGTCAAATAAAACTTTTACTTGTAAGCTTCTAACATCTATGGTGGAGAGGTATGTTGCTCTAGCAGCACTAAAATGTCATTATTTTCCTTAATTATTTTCCATAACTTTAGCTGTGCCTTTGTGGATGACCAAAGCAAAGTCAATTAACTTGTTAACAGTGTAAATGATACTCACTACAACACAGTGCTGGTGTTTTTTTTTACCGATGACATGAGCACATGAGAGCACAGTAAAGTGCAGAACAACAAGCATAGGGAAGTCCACAAGTCTTAGAGTGGGGGCTAAAAAGGCCTTGATTTTATTATACTATTATTGTCTATTATTGTTATAAAAGTATAGAGCAGTGGTTGGTGTTACATGACTAATAAAACTGTAGCCTGTGTTTGGATGAAATGGAAATGGTATGGTGTAGAAAAAGGAGACCAAAATCACTTGAAACTAGAACAATATTGGTAATTTATAGTTATTTAGTGCAGTTTTACAAAGTTTAAGCAGGAACAGTAAATTAATATGAAAAGTGATAGTCAATTTGACATAAGCAATATGGGCACACTGCAGTACCTCTGCACACATCTTTCAGTCACACACTTGTAAGCATGTACAGACTGCCTCAACCCAAATTCCACCCCACGCTATATCAGCTATACTGTTATAAACCTATTCTTCATTACGATCATCATTGTCCTCCTAATTTTTTCCTTACATTGGCAAGCCACCCAGTGAGGATTTCTGAAAAAAACTTGTTAGCAAACAAAGTTTTTACTCTTAGGGGACAGCTAACCATTTTATTATAGATCCAATAGCCTTATTGAACACTGCTGTGAGTTCACATATACTTTATTTTAAATGTGCAGCTACCTCATCTGGGTTATCAGAATGCATATTTCTGAGCCGAAGGAAATAGGGTGGTGGATGTCCCTTTCCTAAAGACCAGCATTTGTGGAGTACATGGCCAATTTTGTGGCAGAAGCAACACAATTTACTTTGCTTATTGTGAAAATTCCATTGATCACAATCTTCTGTGGCCTTAAAATCTGAATTAACACATAGTGCCGAAACAGTATAAGGTGACCTTTAACTAGAATTACTTATGTAAAACTGTATCATCTCAGTAATACAGGTAGTCGTCGACTTACGACCACGATTGGTTCCGACAGACCGGTCGTAACACGATTTGGTCGTAAGTAGAGTAGGCTATATGTACAGTACTGTGAAATGATGTTATAAAAATATTTAAGTAGTATTTTATCATAATTTTCTTTCATTATTGTTATACTGTATATATAATAATTTTCTTTGTTCATTTTATGCCACTTGTAGCATCTCTACACCAATTTGCTTCTTATTGTCGTACGCCACAGTAGCACCGCTGCTAGCGATTGTGGTCGTAAAGTCAAATGGTCGTAATGTCATTGTATTCAGATAAAGGTGTCACATGCATTGCTATAGCAGAGTGGGTGGGGGAATCACACTTGTTTATCAAGGCAGATTTAAAACTGACATAATTCTGAGTAATATCAGGATTGCCAATAAAAGTTTTAAAGGACTCAAAAAATCACACAGAAAATGTTACTGGAGGCTTTCCTTTTCACATGTGAATGTCAGCTATTTTATCCCAGTTAACTGACATTAACACTAACACTTCAAGCAGTTCCTGTTTCCTCTCTAACTAATTTGCAGTTTTATAATTTACACTCAGAGTTAAGGCTCTAGACAAGGTGTCAGGCAAACTAAGGGTTAACAAAATTCATGTGTCATCATCCGAACATTTGTAAATGTAGGCATATCTTTCCAGGTTTTTCAGAAAATCTAAGGGATTCTCTAGTACAGGATCAAATTTCCTAATAGTTCAATTGGTGCTTAACCCTCTGACCAGAGTAGAGACCATTACCTACTTATAAGCTCCTTCCCTCCCCTCCTAGAGAGCTCCTCCCCCCCTTCATTAGCTCTCACAGGCGTAGTGACGTGAATTGATGCTATGGGAAATCCAACTGTATAGACAGTGCATTTACTATTGAGTGACTGAGATGCTCCTCTCCCAACCCTCATCACTGTCTTTCTGCAAATTGTCTTTAGGTTCTGTGTGTAACCTTGGATCCCTGAGGGAATGAAAAGCTGTGTCACAATGCTTTGGGAACACTTCCGCGTTGCTCATGCTCTGAATCACGTGTAACAGCAAGAAGTCACCGGTGGGGTGACATCATGACCAGGAAGCTTCAAAATGCACATGCAGTGGAGCCGATGCTAGCTTCTGTAAATGAGAAGGGAAGTGTGCCTCGGAGACGCAGCGTCTCATTCCCTTAGACCAGTCCTTGCCTAGTGTGTGAGAGCACATCCAGAGGACAGAGGAGCCGGGAGTGGCTGTAAGGTCTTAGACGAATTGAACTATTAGGGCGGACTATCCGGCAGCGTTGCAAATGTCGTGGAGTGAGGGGAGAGGATGGGCAACGTGTAATGAGGTGTCCCTCCTAAAATTGAGGCCCTTTGGTTGTCAGGGAAAAGCCCTGTCCCTGTCAGGGTGAGATGCCTTTCTGTGGCTACTAAGGTTGACATGGACCACCCAACGGTCTTAGCCGTTTCCTAAGTGGCCCTAAGGGCTAGGTCGGCAGCCCCAGAACTAAATCCCTCATCCATCTCACGCAGTGTGTCAGCCTGGTATGCCTGCAACACACCCATCATGTGGAGCAAGGAGGAACACACAAGGAGGAACTCACCACCGGTGACGTCGCGTCTTGCTGTTGGCTGGATTACACACGTGATTCAGAGCGTGAGCAACGTGCAAACGTTCCCAAAGCGTTGTGACGCAGCTCAAGTTGCTGAAAGGCAACTAATTTTCTGTTTATAGAATGCAACATCTACCAACCTTTGCCTGGGATTTTCCTCAGTTCTGCCATTCCTCCAAATTGTTAAACAAGGTTTTAAAAGATGATTTGGGCATAGTGTTGTTAGTTTTCAGAAATGCGATCCCTTTCTGCATTCTGTCCTTTTCTTCTTTCCATATTGTTTCACCGACTTGGTAATATTTTGTATATATTTCCTCAGATATTAACTCTAGAATGAAGTTGCTTATTTTCAGCCTTTGACTCATCTAGCCTCCTCCTAGTTACCTTATAGGAGGCAAAAACTCCCTGAAGTGCATTTGCAATTTATTGTTCCTAGGCATTTGGGGATAACTTTCAAACTTAGAAACAGCCCACTCATACAGCTTATCACCAACTTTCTCTATTCCGTCAAACATCCCATGTGAGCCGTGTTTAGCGATGTACTTAATGATCAGCTCTTCCATTTGCAAAATACAAAAAAAAAAAGTTACAACCACACTTTATCCAGAGATAGCCGTGAGTCTATTTATTCACCGTACCAAAACTTCTAGTGCAAAGCAAATAAATCTCTGCAATAATATACACAAACTGTAAAATGTAATGCTCTCACAATACAATGTTATATCCTAAAACAGTCTACTTAGCCACAGTACTTCGGGTTTAAAACATAAGTTTGAAATAGTGTCACAGTTCGTAAAACAAAAAAAAAAACCCACACTACTTCGGGTTACTGTTTTAAACTTTATACTATCACCAGTTTCACTTACTTTTGAAACTATAATAACAATAAGATTCAGTTACTTTTGAAACAATATAATTCCAATACAACTAGGCCACCACAATACAACAGGCTGATTCAGTTCCGTTAGAATCTTACACAGAGATGTACAGAATAGGCTTAAGAACTCCTCCTGCTCATGTTTTCTGCCCTTAACATTTTCTTCTCTGGATTCTTATTAAACAAGGGGGTTCCTCCAACAAAGAAATATTATAGAAGAAAAAAACCTGTTCTAAAGCTAATATAAGAAAAAATTATAAGGACAACGATGATCATGATGAAAAATAAGTATATTACAGCGTAGCAGTGATAAAATACAACAAGTAGTATTACACAGATTCAGAAAGGACACAGAACAAACTCTGCCCAGACATTTTTTATTGTTCTTTCCTTTGTAGTGTAGATAGGATTTAGCCTTTAAATGTAAATTAAGTGTAGGGATTGAGTAAAGGAACACATGGCTGGGTGATACCACTATCGAGCCAGAGCTCAGCAGGTGGTAGTCACCGGTATTAACACCTTTGCTAGTGCCGGCCCTCCAGCTCGTGGGGTTAGGGTATTGTTTAAATCAGGGGTGCCCAATATGTCAATCGCGATCTACCGGTCGACCACAAAGGTATTGTGGGTAAATCGCATGACATTAAAAAAACAGATATTTATTTATGCTTTTTTATCGTAGGAAGATCGTTTTGACTTGGTAATTTTATAAGTAGCTTGCATGCTGAAAAAGTGTGTGCACCCCTGGTTTAAATTATAATTATGGTCTCGTACACCTTTTGGGTAGAGATAGTCATTGATGGCTTGCTGTCTCTCCCAGACTGATTAAATTAAGACTATGATTAGGATTGATCCAACTGATCCAACATCAAACTACATAACTACTACATAACTAACTTTTGTGAAATTAAAGCCGTTGCAGATGTTTGTGAATGATTTTCACTCTCACAAAGCCTGTGACAACACCCTTACCCTTTTACCACTACCCTTAAAGCACAGAGCATACTGAGAGTATAAAGCCAAATATGGACCTTCCAACAGGCCCATAGCTTCACATAACTGTAACACAGAGACAGCTGGCATTGTTAAAGTTGCAGCTGAAAGTGAGAATGAGAAATGAAAAAGAATTACTCAATCATAAACCAATCATATTCTGGTTTAGCATGACACTCAACCTCAACTAGACTGAAAATGTCATTTTATTTGCATTTCCAAAGACACTGAAAAACAGCCTCTCAGACAACAAACAGCAAAAAGAGATGTTTTGATTCTAATGAAAAAAATCCAAAGGGCACCCATGTTGTAGAGAAACATTTACTTACACACCCACACCTCAAACACACCTACTTTCTGAACACAAAGAAATCTAAATATGAAAAGCATTTAAACAAGTTGCAGCAGATTTACACTGAAAACCCTGGGTGAGTTGCCAGTATAGCTTATGCTTAAGTCCTCCACTGATTACACACAAATGCTGATAATTAAACACTCAGAAACTTTTCCTCAACAGTTGTTTTGCTGGATTTGTTAACTAGTATCAAAAGCTGCATCTTGAAAACCACATCTCTTTCTAACTCTTCATCATCATTTAATCTAGTTCCCTAAATCCAAATAAAGAACTTACATAAAACAAAGAGATTTCTGATTGTAGAGATCCTGTATGCAGTGCGGGGTGTTTCTTGTGTTTATCTGCTGTATTAATTAGTGCTTTTGTTTGTCCAGATCCGTGTCCTTTAGTCAGTTTGGCACCCTACAGAGTTGAACTTGACTTCTACAAACATAACTCACAAGAACACAGCTGCATATTTATAGCATTCATAGCTATGGTTTTGCTAAGCACTGTGGGAAAAGGGTGTATTCAACTCCTGCATACTGAATCTTTGCTGTATTTATTAAACAGTGTTTTTAATAGAAAAGCCTTTTAGCCTCAAGACAAATAGGTTCATTTTTTAGATTCAGGAATGTGCATTCTGAGTTATGCTATCAGTCCCTAAGCAGTTTCCAGAACATTTTTTGTCCTCCACCATTTACTATAACTGCATCAAGGTATTATAGTTTTAAAAACTTTTTCTTTTTTTTACTTAAATACATTAGTACATTGGTTACATTGGTACATTGGTACATTTGAAGATGCACAAATAGGTTTTTAATTGTTCAAAAATCAACACTTTGCAAGAGTTTTTCGATTTAATATCATTTTAGTTTCTTATATCTATTATATAGTAAAATAATCATATCTGAATACATCATAAATGTGTATCTGACAAGGTAGAATATATAAACAAAACACAAAATGATCTAGTACCTTACAAGCTACAAACATTACTCAGTGATGTTTTTTACTTGCAATACGGAAAATCTTTTGATTCTCTGCCCTGCTTGATAAAAAGTTAGATGTAGCAGACACCAAACAGGAAGTGACCCCAAAAATCTTGAAATAAATAAAGTTTGTAAGGAACAATTTATTCAATAGAAATTTTATGTGTATAGGTACATAAGTTGTTTTAGTGTAACAAAAAAATCGTAAAATTGGTATTTTATGCTAAACTAAAACACATGAATGCTCTTAATGAAATATTTTTAATAGATTTAGTGTGCAGGAGAAATATGAAGCAATACAAGGACAAAAACAGAGATAGAATATACAAGGAAAACACACATAAATTTATTAAACAATGTAATGGTTAGAGAAATGGAGTTTTTATATTCGAAACATAAAAACCTAAACCCATTTAAACTGCTAGTGAAACAGTCCTGAAAAAAAAAAACCTAATATATAAGACCTAAACATTGTTTAAGATATTTATAAATGATGATGGCAAAAACAGTACATTAAATCACATACATTTATAAAATCCACAACAATGTTTATTTCTATTTTAGTTTTTTGTCTTATATTATTGTATAAGACAAAAAAACTAATATAATAGAAATAAACATTGTTTATTTTGTAAATGTATGATGTGATTTAATGTACTTCATCTTCATTTATTCATAATTATCACAACACTATTGCACCATTCATATCATAAGTCACTGTGAATCCTTCACGAGTGACTGAATTTTTTCAGTTTTATTTGTAAGAGACAAATAAAATTCTCATTCTTATTAGCCTTTGAATCACCTTTTCACAAGGTGTCCAAATCTCACAATTACAAATGATATAGTGAGATAAATCATCAATAAGAAGAATTCTTTCTAGGGTGTTTTAAAAAATAGTCATGAGAACCTAGGAAACTGGGCATAAGATTAGAAGGTGTCACACTACCTCCTCTGAACGAAATCGTTCATAGAGAAATTTATGTTTCTTTAATAACAGAAAAGTGGGCAACATGGAAGAAAATAGGAAAATAAAAATTAAAAAAGGTTGGGTGGGAAATAGTGGGTTAAAATAGAAAAATAATGAAATGAAAGTAATATACAGTAATCCCCGTTTATTGGATATTTATAACGGACATGCAAAAATGCTATTTAATGTATACTCTACTGTATTAACATTTTAGTTAATATTATAATTAATTATTATATTTTTTATTAATACATTTTATTATTTCAACATTAAACTCCATTAAAAAAAATTCTCTATAAATTTTTTGGTTTATCGTGCTATGGGTTAGGGTTAATTGTGATAGACCGGGTAAATTGTGGCAAATGCAATTCCGCTATAAACCGGGGGCGAGAGATTCAAACCACGTTAAAGCGGGGGATTACTGTTTATATAATATGTGTGTGTGTGTAATATGACATATATAAAATGTTTAAAATTATATATAAATTATATATATATATATATATATATATATATATATATATATATATATATATATATATATATATACACATTTAATAAATATACTTATTAATAATAATAATAATATATAGTTTATAATATATAGTATAAATATACCATAATATATATCATATATTTTATGTTTACTTGCTACACGCAAGTAGACGCTACATACACATGTGCGTGTGTGTGTGTGTGTGTGTGTATGTGTGTATATGCACACATTAAATATTATTTTATCCACAGTATATTATAGAGTGTATAGTACTGTTTATAGTCTATTATAATTAGATCATATTACCATAATATTATGGTATAATATAGTATTATATGCAAAAGCTTTAGATTCACTCTAATTGTTTACTGATGATTTAGAGCTTTCTGGTCCTAGTCCATATTCTGGTCCTGGCCTTGCTCATTCATAGAATGCATTTCGGTAGTGGCTTCTATGTCACGGTGAGATCTCCTGTAACACAGAGAGAAGCAGATACTGTTTATTTACTAATAAATGCAATTCATATTTTAAAATGTTTGTACCGATTTGGTAAAACACCCTACACCAAATACTCTGTGACAAAACCAACTGTAGAATTAATCACTGTTTGGGCAAAACATTATACCTTAAGTTCAGGTAGTCAGACTCATGCAAATATCTTATTTATTCTTTTTTCTTTTTTTTTTTTTTTTTTGCAAAATATTAAATATATTGCGTAAACACATTTTACACTGTGATCAAACCACAAATCTAAGACAGTGTGCACGGTGGCCAAGGAACCAAAAAACAGTTTTATTTTACAAACACAGATAAAATTGCTAGCCATAACATAATTGCTTTAACCATGCACAGGTTCTTTAAATTTCCATAGAAAATTTTTAGAAAATGGGTGAAGATTTGAAGGCAGTTGAAATTAAATAAAGTAAAGTAAAGTAAAGTAAAGTAAAGTCTACAAAACTTGACTAGGGCACTTTATTATCTATAATCAACTATTTAGGTGTGTGTGTGTGTGTGTGTGTGTGTGTGTGTGTGTGTGTGTGTGTGTGTGTGTGTGTGTGTGTGTGTGTGTGTGTGTGTGTGTGTGTGAGTGAGTGAGTGAGAGAGAGATACCTTTGATACTTTTTATAAATGAAGTAAACGGCAATAAAAATAAGGAAGAGGAGGGCAATGGGCAGGACAATGGGGAGAACAGTGGGGAGTGGGTTTGTGCCACCTAAGAAAGACAGACAGAGTGAGAGAGAGGGTGAGAAAGACAGACAGACAGACAGACAGACAGACAGACAGACAGACAGACAGACAGACAGACAGACAGACAGACAGACAGACAGACAAAAAAAAAAGTAAAGCAGAAATGACTATTTGAACTGCACATGGATTTTCACATAACTACTGTTGTTTGATACTAAATATGGACAAATACGTTTTTACACTAATCATGTTCTGGTAAATTAAAAATGCTCTTTTTTATTGTATTATATTCAGATTCATGTTTAATTATGTGATCTTTTGAACCTCAACAAAGGTAAATTATTTGCTTCGATC
Source organism: Silurus lanzhouensis (assembly GCA_039877035.1). Classification (NCBI taxonomy): domain Eukaryota; kingdom Metazoa; phylum Chordata; class Actinopteri; order Siluriformes; family Siluridae; genus Silurus; species Silurus lanzhouensis. Next base: position 142,034 of record JBCEWE010002370.1, read on the forward strand.
TATCTGTCACAAAGAGATAATGAGACTTGAGACTATTTACAAAAGCCTTAATAATTTTCTCCCACAGTGGGAGTTTTAAAGTAATATATTCATATCAAGTATAAAATAAAAAAACAGGCAGTAATTTTTTATTCTTCAATTAAAAAAATGCCATTGTCTGTAATACATATTCATTTCAAACAAAACCACAAAGTCATAAGTCAGAGGAGTAATGTGAGTCAAGTGTGAGTCAGGTTTACATGCTTAAACTGGAGAAACTATGAAAAAAACTTCAAGATGAACTTCCAGAACTGCAGAGCTGCAAACTACAACCGTCAAAGAAATTCATTATTATGTGTTATCATCAGTAGTCTCCTGTTAATGCTGATGACCTACTATCGAATTAGTGAACAGGGAAAATTAAAAATAAAATAGTAAAAGTGTAAATATACCTGGTTTGATGACTGGTTCTGGTTTACACAGTTCTGTGGGGAAAACATCGGCATTATATTATTTTTTAAAACTCTAGTCAGTGATGTGAAAGACTGATAAAGTCATATAGAACATGATTACTTCAAGTTATTGCATCTAAAGCTGGTTCCACAAGCTATTGAATCATAAGATGTAAATGGTTTTTCCAATTTGGTTTTATTTTTATAAAATGTATATTGTCATGGTGTAATATATCATGCATTGTTGTTTTACATTTAAGGTTCAATTTATTTAATTTTAAAAACTGCTCCTTTTTACAGTGTCCTCCTATGTAAAATCATTACATTCAAAGAGGGTGTACTTTCTTTTTCACACAACTGTCTGTAAAGAGAGGCCAGGCAGACACAAGTGCATAAAAGGTTTAGTTTAAAGATATATAAACCGTATAATGAGTACTGTAACAGTATATATATATATATATATATATATATATATATATATATATATATATAAAACAATTATTCAAACAATCCAAAACCTGATACGAGTGCAAAAACATAGCTCCTCACCTGCATGTGATTAGGTGGATTTGTAAGTAAAATAGACACAACAGCACTGCCTATAATCTTTCATTTTTGTGTGTGTTTGGCAATTTTTGGGTCAACTGTTTTAATCACTTTTCATTTTTTGTAGCCTTCTGCCACACTTTATTAAATTAATTCAACAAAATGGAAGAAACTATTTATAACCTTACACTCATTTTTTACACTGTAGACTGCCAATACCTGATGATATCACCATGTCATACAAGCCTCACAATTTCCAGTCTTAGAGTTGAATACAGGGCTGATCTATGCCCATGCATGAAATAAAAAAATAAAAAAAACATTGACAAAATATTTAGCTTACATAAAAATAAATCAAAGTATTTCTTCCTTAAGGGTATACAAAGCTTTGCACTCATCTTTAAAATGACAAAAATGGTTTTGAAATTAATTCTTAAGAAATGAGCTAGATTTGGCTATTAATGTTGATGCTACGACATAACGCATAATACATATTTCATGAAGGTGATTATAAATGATCTTGACGTACCTATACACTTAATCTCCCTGGATACCTGTTTAAATAACAGCAAAGTAAAAGTGTTTAATAGTTACAAATTGTCTGCATGGTATAATATAATTAATGTGAGTGTGAGCTAAGGAACACACCCCATCCTTTGGACTCTCCAACTTGCAGACGACACCAGGATAATTTTGCTTCAGGATGTATCCTTTCTCTGTCTTAGACAAAACGTAGCCTTTGTCTATTTCCCCATCTTCACTTGCTATAACATCACCCTACACACAGCCACACACATAAACAAAGTGAACATTTCGAAAGAAGCCATAAATGCATTTAGAAATTTAACAAAGATTCTACAGTTTTCTTAGTTAGTTTTTTCTCTTCGCCAAGAGTTACAGGAAATTAATCTGAAGTTGATGATGTGACTTTAAAGCTGAGTCACCTGGGTAACCCTTGAATGTGAGTAACCTTGTAGTGTGAGTAATCCCTGAGGGATTTGGCTATTATCATGGCAAGTCTACTGCTAAAAAAAAACTTCCATCATAGACTTTAACTATATCATCACATATAGCCTCCCAAGACCCATCTGAGCCAAGGCAGCCTCCCAAGACCCGTCTGATCATGAGGTGGCCTCCCAAGACCCGGCTGATCATGAGGTGGCCTCCCAAGACCCGTCTGATCATAAGGTGGCCTCCCAAGACCCGGCCGAGCATGAGGACTAGGTCACAGCTACCCCTCACGACCTGACCACGCCAGGAGGTGGTGGTGCAGGAACCGTACCACTGAGAGACCTGGTTAAAGGCACTCTGGGAGGGACTTATAGGGATGGTTATTCTTATAGGGGTGGTTATTCCAGAGATTCCCCCAAATTTGCTTCGTTTGGGCAGCATGATGTGCATGCCCACGCATAACAAAAGCCGCCATTCAGTGTGTATGGGCGCTTGCTATTTAGACTTTTTCACTTCCGTGTTTTGTGTTGGTGTGTGTGTGTGTGTGTCACACACACACACACACACACACACACACACGTGTGTGTGTGTGTGTGTGTGTGTGTGTGTGTGTGTGTGTTTGATGTATGCATGTTATTTTGCTTAACCACTGCCTGGATTACCTTTTTGTTTTTTTTTCTTACTGTTTTTGGATTGTCTGCCTGTTTATTAAATAAAAGTTCCTACCCAGCACTTGCATCTGCTCTCATTAATGTGCATGCTTTTAGCACACATACAGTAACATAACATTAACATAACACTGTGAGTGTGTAAGCATTGAGGAACATGAGCTGTATCCTTTAGCATTACACATAGCTAACTAAGAAAATTCCATCGTGCAAACAGTATTCATGACTCATATGACTACATCACAGAGACGTAAGAGAGTTGCCTGGTAAAACAATATTTCAGGAAATAATGAGCAAAAGAAAAAAAAAGGGTTTTCCTCAGTTTTGTGGATAAATAAATGACGTGAATATTATACTGCAAAGGCTCACATACGTTTTTAGTCCAGCTGCTGATCCAGTCTTCGGGAAGAGTGTCATTCAGAATGTAGGACACAGAGCCGTTAGGCAGTGTCTCTGTACAGCACGTATACTCCTGAGACCGGGCCATCATCAAAAACACACCTACAGAAAGGAACATTTGCTGTAGGATTAGTGTGTCATTAAAGAGCTAAAATAGGTAGCATAATACACAACACATGACACGTTACAACATATAGCAACTTACAAATAACAGATACATAACAACTTGTGTAACCTAATCTAAGTGTTTATGCTTCAGAAGTGTATGACATAAACATTACAAGCCATATAAATATAAACAGGCCATATAAACATAAATCATGTAATATGTAATTGTTTACCTCTATACATTATCACTGCATACAAAATTTTTATTTAGTATTTATTTAGGAATATATTTTAAGCTACCATGTGAAAAATTGTTTGAAAAGTAGTGAAGTGTTTGGTTGGCATTAGTTTTTTTTGTGGTGGTTGGTAAAATGGAGATAATGTAGCCATTACGGCTGCACAAGCCAGTGCACTCTTAGTGCCGGTCCCAAGCGCGGATAAATGGGGAGGGTTACGTTAGGAAGGGCAGCCAGGGTAAAACATGTGCCAAATCGAATATGCAGATCACGAAAGAGAAATTCATACCGGATTGGTCGAGGCCCGGGTTACCAACGACCGCCACAGATATCATTAGCCAACAGGGTACTGGTGGAAATTGAGCTACTGTTGGCCAAAGGAGGAGAAGGAGAGGTGGAAGACTTCTACAGAGAGGGAAAAAAGAAGTGGAGGGTAGTGGAGGTTCGGGTTGGCACTTTAAATGTTGGTACTATGACTGGTAAAGGGAGAGAGGTAGCTGATATTATGGAATGGAGAAATGTTGTGTGTTCAGGAGACCAAGTGAAAAGGGTGTGAGGCCAGAAACTTTGGAGGTGGGTTTAAACTGTTATATCATGGTGTAGATGGAAAGATAAATGGTGTAGGTGTGATTCTAAGGGAAGAGATTAGTAAGTGTGTAGTGGAGGTTCAGAGAGTTTCTGATAGATTGATGATCATGAAGCTGGAAGTTGAAGGGGCGATGATAAATGTCATCAGTGCTTATGCTCCACAAGTGTGTTGTGAGATGGAGGAGAAGGAAAAAATCTGGACTGAGCTAGATGAAGTGGTAGAAGGTGTACCTAGGGACTATGATGTTTGCGGATGATATTGTTATTTGTGGTGAGAGTAGGGAGCAGGTTGAGGAGAGCCTAGAGAGGTGGAGGTATGTGCTGGAGAGAAGAGGAATGAAAAGCAATAGGAGTAAGACAGAGTACATGTGTGTGAATGAGAGGGGGGGGAAAGGGGAGTGGTGCGGTTGCAGGGAGAAGAGGTAGAGAAGGTGGAGGAGTTCAGGTACCTGGGTTCAAAAGTGCAAAGTAATGGAGAGTGTGTTAGAGAAGTGAAGAAAAGCGTGAAGGCAGGGTGGAGTGAGTGGAGAAGAGTGGCAAGAGTGATCTGTGATAGTGAAAGAGAAAGTTTATAGGACTGTGGGGAGACCTGCGATGATGTATGGATTAGAGACAGTGGCATTGAGTAAAAGACAGGAAGTGGAGCTGGAGGTAGCAGAGCTGAAGATGTTGAGGTTTTCGTTGGGAGTGATGAGGATAGACAGGTTTAGAAATGAGTTTAATAGAGGGACAGCGAATGTAGGACGTTTTGGAGACAAGGTGAGGAGGCGAGATTGAGATGGTTTGGACATGTTCAGAGGAATGACATGGGTTGTATTGGTAGAAGAATGCTGAGGATAGAGCCACCAGTTAGGAGGAAAAGAGGAAGACCAAGGAGGCGGTTTATGGATGGGGTGAATGAAGATATGCAGGGTTGAAAGAGACAGATGTAGAGGACAGAGGGGTATGGAGACGGATGATCCGCTGTGGCGACCCCTAATTGGAAAAGCTGAATGAAGAAGTACATTGCATAACTGGAATATAGCGATAGATTATAGATTTTTTAGTGCCAAAACTAAAAAAATGTATCTGTAAACTATGTGTAATTTGTTACATATAGGTAATTTGGGTGACAGAATGCTGAGTTATTTTGTATACTAAATGGAGACACAGTGGACAAATAATAGACCCTATGCATGTTAAACAAATATTGTAAATAGTTACTCCCAGATGAGATTGGATTATTGGTTAGTGCATGTCCTGTAAATTAGCTAAATGTATTTCACCAAAAGCCACAAAAGATGTAAATGCAATTCAGCATTTTTCTGTGGGTGTACATAACATTAGCATGACATAATATTGGAGAAAAAGAGAGAGAGAGAGAGAGAGAGAGAGAGAGAGAGAGAGAGAGAGAGAGAGAGAGAGAGAGAGAGAGAGAGAGCAAGAAACCAGTTCCAACCAGATACAGGAAGTTTAAGCTTTAAAGCAATAATAGTAATATATAATAAAATAATTGTTGCATTACATAGTTTATAGGAATAATATACATAATCTAGTAATCTGGAGCTAAAGCAAAGCTTCAAAACAACAAACTGACAACAACACAATTAAAACAGAATCACATCCAATAAAGAATGAAGCTTTTCTCGATTAACAGGCTAAAACCTCAAATGACAGTTAGAAAAACAAATCCTAAAAATCATATCAAAATGAAAACCAAATTTACATACTGTTTGAGCATTACATGCAGTCAGGAAAAACTTCAGAGTCTAACCTGGAGAAGAATGTAAAATGTAGAATGTGTTTTCGCAGAGGTACAAGTGAATGTAAAATATATTTGCTGTCATGCTAATGGGAGGGGAAAAAAAGTAGTAGGAGGAGCAGTTGACTTAATCCTAGACAAGCAAGTGAAAAAAAAAGACTAAAGACTGAAGACTAAAGGAATGCAAAGAAAGACTGAATAAAATGAAAGAGATAAAAAACAGTAGGAAGAGTACTATAAACAGATGCTAAGTGTGCATTATGATATCTCTGAAATATGAGGATCTCTGACTAACTCACTGAGGATTTTTCTCAAATCAAAATGAATTTATTACTCAGAAACAGTTTTAAATATATAACTCTGGCCCAAAAAATATGATGTTCTATTTATCCTATGAATGAGTCTTCAGTGTTAGAATAAAAATAGTTATGTTAATTTAATATTTAGTTTTAGTCTTTCCTGGATGTTGTCTCTCAATCAAAGATAACTGTCGCTTTGTGCTCTGTTTTACAACTTCTCATGTTAGCGTGTGGAACCTTTGTGTGCTAAATTGTGGATGTGTGTGATAAATTTATATGTGTAGCCTGTTATTGACATTAGTTTTTGTCTTTTCTAATTTTTTCTTGGGGAAAACGTAACAAAGAAGGCTGTTTCACGGATTATAACACACACACACACACACACACACACACACACACACACACACACACACACACACACGCACACGCACACTGGAATTTCCCCTGATCATAACTGACTGAAGCTGTAAAAGCACACACCCTATTAAAAAGTAAACACATTATCATATTCTCCACATGGAAATGGAAGTAAATCCTGTTTGGTGAAAATCATAAAAAGCTTCTCATCCAACATTCAGATCCATAAATACTTAAGAACTTGTTTGTAGTTATTGAAGCTGTCCTTGAACTGTGTATTTAAAATAATGATTGTGTTGGAGCTAAAATAATAATTAAAGTTAAAGTTTAGACATTCAGCTTTAAATTGAGTGAGGTAGAAATTAAAGCACTTTTTCAGTGTAGCCCAACATTGTTTTGACAATTTGTGTTTAAAAAAAATACATATATCTTATACATAGAGCTATATCGAATATATCTCTTGTGAAGATATACGCATCTAGAATATATAATAAATTACATTTTGTAGAATACTTAAATGATATATGCAAAAATGTAATATACAAACATTAAAAACAAGCATTTGAACGTAGTAAAGCCGCAATAAATCACCTTTAAAAACAGAAAAAGTTTACTGTTGTAGTAGACAAACGCTATAAAAAAAGATAATGGAACAGTAGAAATGCAGCAAGCTGACTGGCTTGATTAAAAAAGGGAAAAGAAAATATGCATTGGTGTACAAATGCAGGAGAATTTGCTGAAAACCACAACAGTGACAAAAAATGTTATCGTTTACTGCTGCTGTTATTTGCTGCTTTTAAATTTAGTGATTGTTCGCACCGGTTTAACTGAATCCATAGCTATGTCGAGAGCGAGCTGATTGGCCTGATGCTGATGCTTAACTACATTTCAAAGAAACAAATCTTACTTTTTACTTTTTATTTATTAGCAGATAAAAACGTAACTGGTCAAACATGAAGTGAGCCACCAATCAGCGCAAAGTGCGTGCTCTGTTTTAAACTTGTTTTGATTGACACTTGGCAGTGGTGGATTTAGGTATCAGTGACATGGGAAAAACCACAACAGTGACTAAAAATGTAATCGTTTACTGCTGCTGTTATTTGCTGCTTTTCGATTTATTGATTGTTCGCCCCGGCTTAACTGTAGCAGGTGCCCTTGTCCAAAGTGACGAACAAAAGTGCTACAAATATGCTACAAATTGGTCAAGATACCATCAAGGTGAGTAATAATAAGTAAACTTTAATTATCCAGCTATCTGTTGAGAAATAGCCCCAGTATGGGACAAATAAAGGTTTATCTTATCTTTTCTCACAAACCATAATTAATTAATTACTGTGTAACACTTACATCTATAATGATCTATAACAGATCAAGCTCTATTTTAAAGAATATGCTCTGTTCATCTTATGAATGAGTCCAGTGTATTTTGGTGGATTTTTTGGGCTATGACTCATGCGTCCACTTTTTTAAGTATAATTAATTGTTGTCATTTAATTCTGCCTGACTACGTATGGTCTATAACTCTGGACTTTATTATGGTCAATTAAAAAAATCGTTATTAAAGACTTTTGCACATGGCATTTTAAAATGGCAAATACACATAGTATAAAACACAGAGAAACACAATGGAAATTCCTCCTCATAACTCTGTAGCTGTGAATACACACTTACACTATTAAAAAGTAAAGACCTGATCATAATTTCTACTCAAAAAATGGAAGTAAATCCTGTAAAGGTATGATAAAAATAACATAAAGCTTCTCATCCAGTTCGACCTTAATGAACAATCAGATCCGTAAATATTTTGAGCTCTCATTTAGCGAGTGTTGGAGCTGAAATGACGTTCTTAACTTTCAGACCTTCAGCTTTTAAAACGAGTGAAGTGTAGAAATTACAGCGCAATTGACAGCTTTTCAATGTGGCCCGCCCCCTTTTTCTTAAAGCCTGGCCATCACTGACATCTAGTGATTTTTCAAGGCCAGCCCTTAGGAAAACAAACACTTTTTTCAAAAGCAGAACACAATCTCCATTGACACAATGCATTCCAGTAACAACAATCAAATATAAAAAAAAATTTGTTATATAAAATATATGCAGCCAAATCATCATCTTAATCTAAAAGATACAAGATCTGGAACTGTGTTTTGTAGAACCACACCTGGCAATGCTTGTAAGGATAAGCTGAAACTCCATTGGATATTTCTATATCAATTAATAATAGATTTATTTGCTAAAATAAAACTTTCTTGATAAACAGCTTTTAACAGTTTCACTCAATACGGTCACATTAGGACAAAAAATGCCATTCACATCAGACTTTACAATATGTTTAAATAAAAGAATTATGGATGCAGACGGGATGCAGAGAGAAGACTACAGGCTAAACTCTCGCTTAAATACCAATTCAACCCTTCTGACCACAGCAACAACACACTTTAAAATCATATTTATTTTCTATCATTGTAAGTTTGATATGAACGTTAACTCGTTACCTTCCAGATTATATATACACACTGCGACGCTGAATTGTTATTGGCTGTATGGATAACTGCAGTTGTTCCTATTAAAGTGGACATGGCTGTTAATGCAATCATATTTTTCAACTCAGAACAAAAAAAAACTTGTCAGTATTTAAGTATAAATGTAATACAAGTTCAAATCTCAACAACACCAAGCTGCCACTGCTGGGCCCATAACCTGCATCTGCTCAGCTGTAAGTCGCTCTGATTATGGGCATCTGCCAAATTTTATAAAATGTTCATTTAAAATGTAAATGTCTTTCAGGAGGCAGAGTAACTCTATATGGACAAAAGTATTGGGACACCTGACTTTTCCAGCCAAAATCTAGTTGAAGAACTCGTTGAAGTTGAAGTTACTGAACGTGAAAGAAGCACATAAAGAGTTATGTGCTTCTTTCCATGATGTGAAAAGAAGCACATAACAAAGCATTTTTTTTTCTCAATAAAAGGGATTTATGGAGTTTGTGATTGCGCACAAACACACACCGCACATGCGCATGGATATCTCACGTACATCGATCAAACTTCCGCAACATGATGACCTCATTCAGGGACTCAAAATGGCAAGCAGCAGCTTGTAATTTGCCGTTAACACCAAGGTATATGAAGATAAAAATACGCAAATCATTCACAGAATCCTTTGTCCTGAAGCTTATCGTTAGTATTGTCGTTAGTAATCATTAGTATTGACCCAATTATGTACCAGTCCAAAATAATACCCGTTTTAAATACACATTCCTTGTTTTGACATCATTAATTAAACTTTTAGACTAGTTTAATTTGGGTTGATTAGTGTTAGAAAGTAAGAGTGTGTAAAAAGCTTGCTTGTTCTCATGAAGAATCATAAAGAGTAAACAAACACAGCAAATCTTTTATTTTGTATCCTGAGTAATCAGGACTGTTGATTAATTTTCTTTAACAGCAGTTTATACAGTCGAGCAGTAGTGCTCTTTCTGATACGTTATCATTTCTATAGTCTATAGTTTCTAGCTATTTAAAAAACACAGGTGGAACGCTTTCGTAGCACGCAAGCCTAGACAGGACTTTGGGGATCATCTTTAATAAAAGGATAATTGGTGTATTATCATGCTAGTTATGGTGATAGAATTGTTGTTTGTATAATAAAGGCATGTATTAATAAGCTTGAGACCAACATCATCAAAATAATTGAAAGACGAGTTGCCAGATTTGAACCTGATGCCAAACTGGATACCACAGTTGATACCAAGAAGATGGAGGAAGAGGAGTTCACCTACCACAACCGATAATGATAATTTTGTCTAATAAATTTTTTGTGTGCTCTCCCTCAACATTAGCTAGCTAAATTTATGGGATGCCTATGTCCATCAATACAGGCTTTACAGTTCAAAGTATCATAAAAAGTGTCATAAATAATGATGTATTTACTTAAACCTAACAGACTGAATTCACTAATGTTGTTGATACATTTGTAATTTACTGCATGTGGGCATAGTATGGCCGGAGGGACAATTGTGATGTGAATTGTATTATATGATAATTCGTTCTTTGCTTTAACTATTCCAAAAGGATGTACTGAAAAAACAATGATGTAAGATTAACAAAATTAGGGGGAATGTCCACCTTGTTTAATTTGTCTAGGACGTTTTAGACTTCCTTTCTTGTTTTGTGGCTTTAAAGGGAAAGTAATTTTCTACATGGAAATTTGTTCCTGAGATTCTTTAATGAATTTAATACAACATTTTAAAGAAGCGTGTACTGCAGGGAAGACATTCAAACCATTTTAGTGAAAATGAGTGCTGTCATTATAGCTGCAATCTTGCCTTGAGGCAATAAATACCTAGAGGGCAAGATTTGCTTGAGCAAATCTTAATTTTTTTTAAATCAGTTAATTATCAGTGATTTTTAAGAAAATGTATCATTGAAGTGTTAAACTCTTGTGAGCACTTTGCAACAGACAAAAACTTTATAAAGAGGTTTTACAAGGCAAGCTGTGTTTGGTTTTACAAGAAATCCAACACCACTAAATTGTATTCACGCATCAACTCTCATAGCACAGGGAGTCACCTGATCAGGACCAGCAGAGAAAGCATAACAGACACAAAAACTCACACGAGAAGACTCGGGGGTTTAATGCAGAGTAATTTTTGGAAATAGAAAAAATATTAAATTACTAATACCAGTGTAATAAAGTCTCTCTCTCTCTCTCTCTCTCTCTCTCTCTCTCTCTCTCTCGCTCTCTTTCACACACACACACATACACCCGGATGCACACTTCAAATGCTATGTTGAACAATATTTTACAGCATTTGCTGCTGTTCTGGTGTGTAAATGAAAGTAATTAGAGCTAAATTACAGTAATATAAAGCTGTTTATTCAACAATTCAACTATAAAACCATTGATTAACATTCAAAACAGCATAAGCGGTGACACACAAAATGGCAGCATAATAGCTGACAGAAGCAAACACACACACACACACACCACCACAGCATATACTCATCTGATCACAACACGATCTAAGTGTTAAAGAAAAGAATGATTACTTACAGACTAGAAGGAAACGCATTATCAAATAATTGGAGTGCATGAAGGATGAAGATAAAAGATAACGTAAAGGTAATAAGCAGCTATCGAATCGACGTCTTCTGAGCTACTGTTAAAAACGAAACCAAAATTTTGGTTTCGTGCCATACATTAACTAATAACATATATGGTGGCCAAGAAGTGCAAAACACAATAACAAATCCGAAAACAAAATAACCAATGCTTAAACAAAAGAACAAATCTGAAAACAAAAAACAAATGCAAAAAAAAAAATGAACAAATCCGGAACAAATTAACAAATCCAAAAACAAAATAACAAATCCAAAAACACATTAACACATTCGAAAACACAACAACAATTCACACTAATAGGAAAAGGTATGTATAGTTTGTGAATGGAACACTTACCGACCATTTAACGAGACACCTGTCCATTCAAGATATACAGGAAGTATGAAATCTTATAACTTTGTTTCTTGTACACATGGGCGTAAATCCCGGGGGGGGGGGGGACGGAGGGGACATGTCTCCCTCCATCCAAAGGTATATAAAGAGAAGAGTGAGAAAAAAACCCCAAATACATTAAACAAACTGTAATCTTAAACATGTCATTGCAACACACAATCAAAACCAATATCATGCAGTGAAAATTAACACTTCAAGGAACTAATTATTTCAAACTGCTCAAAACACCCACACTGTGGAATATGTTAACCCCATTACTAGCATGGTTCTAATAGTGTTAGTGCTATTGTCCACATTCAGAACCCAACTCTATAATTCTGAGGAAGATGCACTAAACGCCCATATCTCTTTCAAAACTCAACAATAGGAGCAGGTAAAGCTCAACCTCAAACTGGCCATTTTCCGTGGCCTGAATAGGTGTAGGTGGTTTTAATGGCTCACGCATACTAGATTCTTGGTATGCGAAAGGACGAGAGCCATGGCTTCAACCATGGATGGGGGTGCACATTAGTACTGTTTCTTTCAGAGTTTGGTGGCAATATGGACAGATAAGGCTTAAGGCGTAGTGTAGTATATTTCACTTATTCCTAGGATCTACTTGATCCCACAATTCATAGGTCACACCAATATCACCTGTAGGTGAGTCTACTCTCCTTACAACTTTAAATGGACCAGCCCATTTGGAAGCAAGTTTGTGTCTAGTTAAAGCTGGAAGATCAACCCATACAAGATCACTGGGTTGATAAGCTGTGTGCTTTAAGTTGCGGTCATAGTAGTGTTTTTGCTGTGATCCCACAGTCGCTATATTGTCCGCAACTGAATTAAAGGCATAGTGCAATCGCATAGAATGCGCATACTCATTTGGGGATCCAGGCGTAGCTTTGGAAAATCTTGTGTCCCCAAGAAAAAAATCAGCAGGGACACAAGCTTCACTCCCATGAACCAAAAAGAAAGGTAAATGTTTAGTGGAAGAGTGTACACTTGTATTGTATGCAAACTCAACTTGCATCAAGTGTTCATCCCCTTCACCACCTTTTGTGTACAGATATTTAGAAAGTTGATCTTTGACAGATCTGTTGGCATGTTCTACCATGCCATCAGACATAGGATGATAGGGTGAGGTAAGTGTTTTTGACTGGATCAGAGTCAAATTGGTGACCTTGGTCTGTGTGCAAACTTTTGGTTAAACCATGATGGCTTATATAATTCTCAAACAAACATTTAACCACAGTAGTCGCTCGCTGATCAGAGAGTGCATATAGCATTAGAAAACTTTGTAAAATAATTCATTACCATAAGAACGTACCGGTTACCTCTTTGTGTAACAGGCAACTCTGTAAAATCAGCTGCCACTTTCTCAAAAGGCATGCTTGTAACTATGTTTTGCATAGGGGCCAGCTGATGTGGTGTTTGTGGCCTTCTTGCTTCACAAGCCCGGCACTGCAGACACCATTTTTTAATGTCTCTAAACATGTAGGGCCAGAAGCATATAACCTGGGAACACTGTAAGGTTTTCTGTGCACTGAAATAAACAGTAAGAGAGTGTAAATTCACAAATACCTCCAGCTAATGGTTCTGTAAAACCACAACTTAAAAAATAACATCACCTGGTGGGGGTCTAACTTTGCGGCAAAGAATGGACCCAACCGACACAAGTCTGGAAAATTCTTTCCAAAATTGCTTAACCAAAGGAACGGTGCCTTTTAGCCCAGAATATGGTGGTCTGCACTTAGCTAACACCCAATCAATTACTGTGCTCAATAAAGGGTCAACTGAGCAATATCCTCCCTATCCCTTTCCAAAAGTGAAATGTTAGCAGAAGCAGAGCTTGAGCAATGCGGTTCTGCACTCACGTAAAAGCTGTAGTGGGTTAAACCTGTTGAGATGTGGTATCAGTGTCAGCCAACTGGTTTGCGTGTGGAGGCATGGTAAGCTGTAAATTAACTACGTCAGTCTGGGTGCAAGCCGAAACAAAGTTCACACATTTAATCTCAGGTGTAGAGTCAATCGGAAAATTTCTGACAGGCCGACGAGACATTGCGTCTGCATATGCATGTTTGTGACTGTGCTTAATAGTCCATTTTCAGAGTCTACCGTGCCTGAAGGATAACAATCCAAAACCATCTGCCTAAGACTAAGCAGGGGCCTGTGGTCTGTAATAATGCAAAAAGAATGGCCCATCAGATACTGGCGAAAGTGACGAATGGACCACACAATGGCCCAAAACTCCCTATCGTAGGTTGCCCAACGTTTCTCAGTGGGTGTCAAAATATGACTGCCATACATTTTCTCTGTTATCATTCATCTGGGCCAAAACACATCCAATTGCTGTGTTCAATACATCAGTAAAAAACGGCTTCTCCCGTTAAGGGTCGCAACAGCCGATCATCCGCATGTTTGTTTTGGCACGTTTTTACGCTAGATGCCCTTCCTAACGCAACCCTCTCCATTTATCTGGGCTTGGGACCGGCACTAAGAGTGGCTGGTGTTGGTTCCCTGAAAAAACTCTTTGGAAAAGTTAGGGTGCAAAAGGATAGGAGCAGTGTTGTGCTAGTTACTAAAAAATAGTAACTAGTTACAGTTACTCGTTAGTTCATTCAAAAAGTTACTCAGTTACTTTTTTGATTACTTACACCAAAAAGTAATGCGTTACTGTTAAAACAAACTTTTTAAGTTACTTTTTTAAAGAACGTTCTTTAATGTTCCCATTAATGCCCTTTTATGCGTTATGATCTATACAAACACAAAACTGACTTAAACACAAAGGAATTTTTAAACACTCTTTTATTTGAGTCAGACCAGCACAAACTGAATATATCACAAGGATTTCTGAAATAAATAACAAAACAAGCTGAATAATATATTCACAATCAAAAACTAAAGTGGCTTCTGCATCATAAAAGCTGTTGTGTTGAGCTCTTAAAAATGTTCCTTTCACAGCTTAAGTATGAAAACTATCAACAATGTACTACAGAACACCGGGTTAGCTTCTAGCTTCTAGCTTCATCGAGGCATGGAGTTTCTGGAGGAGCTGCTATCGCAGTAGATACGACCTCCGAACCAGAAAGACACAGCTTACATTTGACTAAAAAGTTTTTGTCTTTATACTCAACTAAAGTGAAATAATGAGCATATTTCCACTTTAAGTCTTGCTCTCCCCTCGACTCGCCACCTGAATGAACGGAGACACGCCGACAGTGCGTCTTCTTCGTGTTTACAGTGGTTCATCCACCAATCCTACAATGTGTCGCTGCTGTAAACAGCTGCTGTTAGACTGTAGTCCACACTTTAGCCGAAATTCATTCATTTAAAAAAAGTAACGGGTAACGCACCATACGGTAACGGTAACAGAGTTACTTTATTTAAAAAAGTAACGTGTTACAGTATTAGTTACTGTCAAAAGTAACGCGTTACTATTAACCCAACACTGGATAGGAGTATTGGTTAACGCATGGCAAAGTGAAACAAAAGCTTCCTGCTCTACTTCAGTCCAAACACTTTGCCTTTCTGAGTAAGTGCATACAGTGGCTGTGACAATTGTGCAAATTTACAGATAAAACGTCTGTAATATGAAAACAAGCCTAGGAATGCTCTGGCTTCAGTAGGATTTTCAGCGGTAGGCCAATTCCTAAACGTTTTAATGGTTTTTGTGTATCGCTGCAAACCAGCTGAGGACACTATGTGGCGCAAGAATGTTACCTGTGGTTTTGTAAAACATTTTGAAGGTTTCGGCTTCGATTGTGCTGCTCTCAAACGATCAGAGACTTCCTATAAATGCAGCATGTGCTTTTCAAAACTCTTACTCTAGACAATAATATCATCTAAGTACACAAGGCAAGTATTCCAGGAAAGGCCCTGCAACACAAGCTGCATCAGATGTTGAAAAGTTGTGAGTGCATTAACCAGGCTCATTGGCATGACCGTAAATTGGTATAGGAAACGACCGGTGGTAAAGATTGTTTTTGGTTTGTCTGTGGCATGAAGCGGCACCTGCCAATAACCAGATGACAGATCCATTGTGCTGAAAACAGACAAACCCCTTAGTGCATCTAAGGTGTCATCAGTTCTGGGTAAAGGATGGGCATCTTTGATAGTGTCAGAGTTGAGGCACTTATAATATAATTTTTTCTGCACCATAACAACAGAGAGCCCATGGACTATGACTGACTTTAACTATGCCTTTGGCCAACATGTCATCTACATGTTAATGAATCACATCCTGCATTTGTGATGAGGTACTGTAGGCCCGTTTTTTAACTGGGGCTGCATGGTTAGTATTGATTTTGTGGGTGACAAGGTGACCAGCCCTTCGGGTACTATGAGCCCTCAGCCCTTCTAGGGGGCTATAAGCCAATATAATAGCTCCCATTAACTGGTGGGACAGGAGCTGCCGGGAAACAGGTCTTCCCTTATGAGAATCAGCTCATGAAACAAATAGCTGATTACTCCGTCTCAATCCACTCGTCCTGTCCACATAGGGATGTAATGCACGGACAAGGCACAAACAATGACGCAACTCCTCTTCAGTTGAGGAAAAAGGAGGTGGATAAAAAAAATCCACTTGCCTGCAGGTGAAAGCTGACTCACTCACTTAAGCGAAAGAAGCTTCAAACCAATACTCTTGAAAGGAGGCTGAGAGAGCGTGCTAAGGACCACAGACAGATCTAATCTGAGGAATCAGAGACTTTGAAAACGTGTTTAGCCACCGCGCCCCTTCATAAACCTGATAAACCTGCACACAGGCACGTGGCGTGCAGAAACAGCAGCGAGGTAAACCTTAACCGTTGAAAACGCCCTGCCCTTATTTAAAAGTTTAGATAAGCGCCCTGCCCTTATCTAAAAGCTTGCAGAAAGCACAACACCTCTGCCACTAAATAATAGTAGAAGGGGACAATCTGCCTTTGCGTGCACCATAGCTCAAATATATTCCATTTTCTCTCATATGCAGAGCGCATCAAAGCTTTTCTTGCGTTCTAAATTGTCTCAGTCACACTCGGAGGCAAACCTGTGACACGTAAATTCAACCTCTCATGGTCCAGGCACAGAGAGACACTTTGTCCAGTGCCAGGTGAAAAATCTCTCCACGTGCTACCAGCACTGAAACTCTCTTATTTACAACAGTCAAAAATGGGATGACAGACACTGTCGAGGCCATCCGCCCTAGAAGGAGTAAACAGAGTCTAAATAGAACTCTCTTCACTCTCTGGAAGAGGGAGAGATAACCACAAATCGACCTGATGTGCCCCTCTGATAGAAAAGCCTGATACAGTTCTAAGTTAAAGGGAATAAAAACCGTGCTGGCTGTCTTCCTGCAGTACCGATCAAATTACTCTTTTGCTCAATAAGGAGGTTATTACGTTCTCTAAGATCTGAGCAGATTTCCCTTCTGCTGTTGACCATATCACACTGTTAAAGAGTGGAGGTCTTACAGCAAATTGCAGACGATACCCTCGTTGTATTGTGGACAATACCCAGGATTGTACTGCGCATGCGCGCCAACTCTCCGACGGCGTGAGCAGAGAACGGCCGCTGCAGCTCCCGCTCACAGATGGCGTGGTGGCACCATCCAGCGGTGGAGCTGGGGGTTGCAACTCTGATTCATTTTTTGTTGTGTCTGTTTTTGTATGATTTTTCACACACGTCTGTGCCCCCGGCCCAATGCCTAGATGCACAAAACACAATGAGAAAGATCGCAGAACCTTGTGACCTCTCTCTGACCTTCAGACCCTGAACTCTGGCTGTCCCCCTCCAGAAGTAGAAGCAAAACTCAGATACATGGGTTGGGGGGGGCGAGCAGTAGGCTTTCTGGAGAGGCATGCTTCAAATGCTTCCCCATCCTTCTTGCGTAGGTCACACTGCTGGCGCATATTTGTCACCGCAGCCCCGAAAAGGGTTTTCGACTCTACTGGGGTGTCAAGAAACTCAATTTTCTCCATCTGTGATAAGCCTGTCAAACCCAACCATAGGGCTCTTTTGCCCACCACGTCCAGGCCCATGCTGTGGCGGCAGCTCTGGACTGCTCCGCTTGATGAACGCAGGTTGAGATCTGCAATGACGCATCTCAATGAGGTCCAGCTCACCTGGCTTGGAGGAAGGGCCCATAGCACTTTCAAGCCTCGACAGAAGATTGGAAGAGATGATAGCATCCTCCTCATCTTCCTCCAAAAAAGACGACCAACCTTATCTTTTTCCTCCTCTTCCTTTTCCCCTACCATAGGGTTTGAATCAAAGAGCGGAGGAAGGTCAGGAGACACTTCATGGTAGGGCTAGGGTGCCATTCAAACTAGAACTACCACTGTACAAACCGATCATTTCATGTTTTTTTTGTTCCGGTCCTTTAAATTAAAAGATTTTCAATCTGCACCTGTTTCCCCTTTAAAAGACCCCTCTTTCCCTTCACTCACCGTCCGATCTACCCTATACCTAACTTAGATCACCCGGACTACCCACTGCTAAAGTTTATTATTTCCTGCACTCCCGTGTCTGATTCTCCTGTGTTGGTTCTGTGCAAGATCAAAAAAACTACACCTTGTTTTACTCCCAGTTTCCGTCTGGTGTATCCGTGACAGCCTGCTTCATGTTCATGAGCTCTGCCTGTCATTTTGGATTATCTGCCTGTTTATTCAATAAACTGTTAATACCTTGGGCTCAATATATAATTCACTGCAGTTAAACTCTTAATAATAAACAGAGAAAAGGATTTATGCGGAAAAGGGAAACACACTTTAAATGTCATATTGCTTACTTGCCTACATTTCCTGTGTGTGTGTGTGTGTGTGTGTGTGTGTGTGTGTGTGTGTGTGTGTGTGTGTGTGTGTGTGTGTGTGTGTGTGTGTGTGTGTGTGCGTGCGTGTGTGTGTGTGTAAGAAATAAGAAAAAAGAAAAGAAAGATTAGGCAGCATATTAAAATTTTTCTAATAAAAGTTTATTAAGCAGGAAAGAATTTTAAAGAAAAATGGAGCAGAGAAATGAGGTGAGAAAGTAAGAAAGGAGACTATTTCATATTGCTTACTCTGAATTTCAGAAAGATGTCAATTCTGTACCCCTCAAGTTTTACAGCCATCCAAGTGTGTGTGTGTGTGTGTGTGTGTGTGTGTGCGTGTGTGTGTGCGTGTGCTTGATTTATCTTTTTTAATAGCAGCACAAAATTAAACTTCATTGTATATTGCATCAGCTTTATTCATCACACTGACTGCATTTGAACAATAATACATCTCTTTATTCAAATAATACACACTGAGACACTCTCTCTCTCTCTCTCTCTCTCTCTCTCTCTCTCTCTCTCTCTCTCTCTCTCTCTCTCACACACACACACACACACACACACACACACACACACACACACACACACACACATGTGCACATAAACATATGCACACAGAGCACACAGGACATGGGTGACTCAGGTACAGCAGCAAGAAATACAAAGAGTAGAAAAAAAGAAGGAATACAGAAAATTAATAACAGTAAGATTAAAGGAAATATGAAATATGACAAAGTAGGATAAGAGATGGAGAGATACAAAGATTTTAAAGACAAAGTATGAAGCTTTTTGGTTCACAGATGAAAAAACAGAATTGAGGGAGAGAAAAGAGTGAGAGAGTGGGAAAGAATTAAAAATAAAGCAAAAGCAAGCCAGAGAGGGGGGGAAAAAGTGTTAAACAAGAAAAACTGAAAAACAGGTACAGTGAGACAGAAAGAAATAGAAAATATCAATAGGATGATGTGAGTGTGTGAGAAAGAAAGAAAAAAAGAAAGAAAGAAAGAAAGAAAGAAAGAAAGAAAGAAAGAAAGAAAGAAAGAAAGAAAGAAAGAAAGAAAGGTCAGTGCATGCAAAGAGAAAACTGAAGAGGAAAATAAGACAAATAAGCCTCAGCCATAGAAAAGAAAGACAAAGGAAAGAGTAAAAGTACAAACATTAATGTAAGTAAGTAGAGTACAGAACAAGTGAAGGATTACATGGGATTGAGGAAACATTGCAGCAACAGAAAGAAAAGATGGATTACATCTGTAGATAAAAAGGAAGAAGAAAAAGAGTAAGAAGAAGAGCAGAAGATAGATTTAAAGATTTAATAAATAAAATAGCACATGTTAAGAGTGAACAAAGAAGAAAGCAATAGATTATTTATCACATTTCAAAATAAAAAAAGAAAAGGGGTAAACAATAGAAAAGATGAAATTAGAAAAGAAGAAGAAAGGAAGAAGGCATTCATTAGGTACAAAAGAAGAGAATGATACAGAGAGCAGTGCATGCTGGGAAATAAGAGAGAGCAATTAAAGCAGCTTAGAATGGAAACAAGCTTATTAGAGGGACAGCACATGTAGGACGTTTTGGAGACAAAGTGAGAGAGGCCCGATTGAGATGGTTTGGACATGTGCAGAGGAGGGACATGGGGGATATCGGTAGGAGAATGTTTATGGATGTGGTGAGGGAAGACATGCAGGTAGTTGTCTTAAAAGATTCAGATGTAGAGGGTATGGACACGGATAATCCACTGTGGTGACCCCTTATAGGAGAAGAAAGAAAGAAAGAAAGAAAGAAAGAAAGAAAGAAAGAAAGAAAGAAAGAAAGAAAGAAAGAAAGCATGTGTACAGATCAAATAATGCATAAACTAAAGCAATTTTGCAAACAATGCATAAGAAATAAGATGGCAAAAAGAAAGACAATGAATAAGAAAGACAAGAAGAAATAAAAAAATAAAAAGAGGGAACAAGAGAAGAGAAAGCAGATATATGTACAGATTAAATCATGCAAAAAAAAATTAAAAATGTGATAAAGCAGAAAGAAAGAAAGAAAGAAAGAAAGAAAGAAAGAAAGAAGAAAAGAAAGAAAGAAGATGTACAAATCAAATCATGCATAGAATAATAAAGCAATTTAGCAAACAATGGAAAAAAGGGAAAGAAAATTAAAAGAAAGAAAGATTGGTCAGAGTAGTAAATGATTATAATAAAATTTTTATTTAGCAGAATACATTTTTTAAAGAAAAACCGAGCAGAGAAATGACAGGAAAAACAAATGTGATACAACGATGAGATGAAGAAAAAGAAAGAAAGAAAGAAAGAAAGAAAGAAAGAAAGAAAGAAAGAAAGAAAGAAAGAAAGAAAGAAAGAAAGAAAGACTTCAGGCCTGTACAGATTTGCAAAAGAAAATAAAGATGTATAGGGAGTGATAGATCAGAAGAAAGAATGAAATAGACAAACAGTATGTCAGAAAGAGTGTTAAAAAAAGAAAAACTGAAAAACAGGTAGAGTGCGACAGAAAGGAAATAGAAAATATCAATAGGATGATGTGTATGTGAAATAAAGTAAGAGGGGAAATTATTAACAAAAGAATAAAATAAAAAATTATGTAAAGAAAGAGAAAGGTAATGGATGACAGGAGAAAGACTAAAAGAAAGAAAGAAAATGGAAGACTGATATAGTTTTGATGATAGGAGAGCTAATGAAGGGCTAATGACTAATAGAATGTTGCTGGGTGAGAGGTGATGGAGAGTGATGGAGGGATGTTTGATGGCTGATGGAGATCTGATTTTTGTAATTTAAGTGCATTTTTGTTAGCAACCGTTGGGACACAACTGTGTGCTAAATTATTACAAAATAGTTTATGGGTTTTTTGTAATAATCACCAATTAGTTACAAACCGGAAAAAGTTTCACATGAACACTTTCAATTTATCACGGCTTAATGCTCATGTCATTCGTGTAATCAGTAACACCCCATCATAATATACATAAAGAGGTAGCAGAGCAGAAAAGGGAAATACAGCAGCAGGCGTTGGAATAGACAGAGAGAGAGAGAGAGAGAGAGAGAGAGAGAGAGAGAGAGAGAGAGAGAAAGACAGATTTCAGCAGAAACAACAGAAAAGCTTGATAAATAAGTACATTTAGACAAAGGCTTTGGAAAAAAGACACAAAAGACAGACGTCAAAGGCACACATGGGGAAGGCAAAAGCAATGGAATTGAAAGAAAAGGAATATTAATCACAGGGGTCACTCACACACACACGCACACACACACACACACACACACACACACACACACACGCACACACAAATAATGAATGTGTGTGCGTGTGTGTCTGTGTGTGTGTGTGCATACAGAGTGTGTAAGTTGTGACAGTAAAATAAACAAAAACAGAAATACTCAAGATTTAGCCAGAAGACAAAGAGAAAAAGAGGTTCTCTAAAACATAAACGATGCTTCTGGGAATTCAGGTGTGTGACGATATGATACGACACTTTCACATTACAATACAACATCTGACGCACGATATCAACATCCCTTCCAGCTCAGCATGGTGTGATAGCATGCTAATGCTATTTGTGTGAAGTATAAGGGTATCGTAATACTGACTGATATCGTCACACACCTGAGTACCATCAGGACAGAGGTAGATTACAAATAGAGTGAGGAGGAGAAGGAGGAAAAACTGAGTCACCTGCACCTGTGCACCCTTCATCACACACACACACACGCACGCACGCACGCACACGCGCGCACAAACACACACTGCACAGCACATCAATATTACAATAATCTACAAAAATAATTCCTATATTCACTAAGGTCTAGGTTCCTGCTTATTATCATTTCAAAAACATGTTAGCACATGCTATATATTGCAAAGGGCGGAGCTTAACACAAACCTGATTAGCTAGTTAGTTCATAGTTAACTAGTTAGCTTTGCTAGCACATGATTTGCTTTGATGTAACTAGACATGTTGTCTAGCATGCTAACATTAGGTATAGCATTATATTGTGCATTGAAATGGCATTATTTTTGCTAGCACTGAGAGTTAGCATTTTGCTGTTATGCTGATGCTATTGGTCAGATTTTTACTTAAGCTCCGCCCTTTTGATGAAAAGGATGTACTCTAGTTGAAAAAATATGTGGCCTGTAAGGCCAAATCCTAATCCTGTTCTTCAACAAGCTAAAAGTGAACGTCATTATTTATCGTAGTAATACTGCAAACACATCAGCATGTTTCTGCTAACATCATAATCACACACACATTTCCTGACCAGTGATTGATTGCAGTTCCTTTGTTTGCCTGAACTAGGTGGGAAGATTAGCACATTAGCATACAACATTGTGTTGCTAATTGCACAAAAGGTAGCAATAATAATAATGATAAAATGGTGAGACTTAACAGCTAGCAGTACTGAACTCTTCTCTTTCAGTAGTTTATTCTCAGCTCAACGCTAACTACGACACTGTGAGCTTTGTGAGCACCATGTATGAGGTCAGTGTGGCTTGTGGCTTCTCCCAGGTTCTCTTCAGGTCATTGGTTGATTGAAGCTCTGACCATTTCATCATCTTGGGGTCACCAGGAGTCAGTTCGGAAGTCAGTATGGGGTAAAGCGGTTGTAGCCTCCTCGATATAGACTCGCCTGAGGGAAAACACACACACACCAAAATGAATTTCTGAAGATGGCAACCTTAGTGTGGTCCAAAGTGTGCTATCAATGTGTGTGTGTGTGTGCGTGTGTGTGTGAATCTCACCATAGTGCCGACTCCATAGGTGGTGGTTGGACCAACAGAGTGATGATAGGGATCAGTGGCATACACTCTTCCATACCTAAACACACAAACACACACACACACACACACACACACACACACACACACAGTTATATACACAAAGTGAACACAATGTTGACAAATGAATTACAAAAATGTGATTAAACAATGAATAGACATTAGATTAGATTAATGTTACCCATCACTGTATGCAGCTGTAGCTGTGGCTGAAGGAGACTGAGCCACTCTGTACGCAGTAGGATATCCTCCCTAACACACAGACACACACATTTGTTATTTATGTCCTGTGTGGAACATATTAGCTCAAATTGTAATTCTATCTACTGTGTTATTTAATCAAAACAACTTGTTTTTAAACTCACATAGACTTCAGTTCCATATAGTCCTTCCTGGTAGACCACCCTGTAACACACAGACACAATACCCATCATCTTTATACTCTAATAGTGAGACAGATCCTGCTTCTTCTCTCTGTCTGAAAGTAAGACTGACCCTGGATAGGCTGGAACGGCAGTGGGCGTGGCTGCTGCAGCAGCAGAGCGGATAGTATTATACACAGCACGACCACGCCCTCTCAGGGCAGAGCCTCTGTAAGCCAGTGTGGCAGTGGGAACAGGGTAAGGAAAGCTGGCCACTACAAAAAAGGAAGAAATTAATCAATCTCATGGCGGTTCTTTCATTCAGCGATGATTTGTTTAGGCTCCTCCTAAATGTCCCTGCAATCATGTGTGTGTGTGTGTGTGTGTGTGTGTGTGTGTGTGTGTGTATGTGTGTGTGTGTGTGTGTGTGTGGAGTACCTGTATAGAGTTCTGGAGCGTACATTGCTCCCATCACAGGATTAATCTTCCATCCTGCAGCTACACACAGACATAAGAAAGCAATTCAATGTTTATTATTGTGCATTTTCTCAGGCAGAATTTTCTCCATCTAGCTAATGAGTGTGATGGCAAACTCACTGTTAACAAGAGGAGTTTGTGGTTTCTTTGTCACCACTCTGGCTGTGGCGTTGTTCACCTTCAAAATAAAGAAACATATATATTTCATAAAAACTCTTCAAAGTCATTAACTATGATGTATTCAACTGAATCGATTTCATCAAAATGGATAATTATAAAGCAATATCCATAGCAGTTACACATAGATACTATAGCCCAGGTTGCTGATGATGTCCTCACATCAGGTCTTCACCAAGTTTAGTACTTTTGCTCCAGTTTAAGATGGAAAATAAATGACATAAAATAACCTTTTCTTTTATTGTTTGCTAATAAGAAAGATTACTAGCTCTCTTCGGCACACAATGCTAGAATCTTCAGAGAAGGCAGTACTGCTTCTATGACATGATCAGTATTTGTTGTTAAGACTGAACATCTGTAACCAAAACAGCATATATACCAAGGTTCCTCATACACAAACACGTGAATATAATCTTGTAAGCATTTGTACCTCGATCTTTCTCCCCTCTACGATCGTCCCGTTAAGTTTCTCTCGGGCTCGATCGGCTTCTGATGCGTTCTCAAAGGTAACAAAGCCAAAACCCTAAAGAACAACAAGAGGCAAGAGTCACAAACCCCAAATGCTAAAGAGTGAAAAGAAACAGAATAAGAGTGTTTTATGGACAAACAGCTTAATCTGGGAGACAGAAAATGATGTAATATTTTAAAATGCTAAAACATACGAGATTGACTTACTTTTGAGCCTCTCTCATTGAAGATGATCTCTACATCCAGGATTTTGCCAAATTGCTGAAAGAAAAAAGATGTTTATTCTTGACACCCAGAGCTAAGATAATTGCTTTGTGTATGCAAAAGTCTTTTAGGCATACAGAAGATTAAAAATAGGGAAATAAACTAAAGCCAAAATTCAGATTATCTGGTACAGTATTAGGCACTGAATCAGTTTAGAACTAATTTTATTCAGTTAGTAAAAAAAGATTGATTTTGTTTGAATCAATTCAAATTCAGTTTGACTGATACTTGATATATTACCTTTTTCATAATAATGACATTTACATTACATTACAACTATTCTATTTATTTCTTTATTTATTGCATATTTCTTATTTGTTTTTTTTGTATTTATGGATTTATATATGTTTTATTTACCCCAAACATCTGTCTCAGATCAGGATCGCGGAATCTGAAGGGAATATTTGAGACATGAAGGCGTTTGGGTTGGGCTTTCCCAGAACCCTCTTCTTCACTGCTGCTTCCTGGTCCAGCGCCTGTCACCACAGGAACATTTAGAGGCTGGGGGTCAGAGGTCACAGGAGCCAGACCTTCCTCCTAAGCAATGGACAGCGTGACAAAGAGAGAAAAAATTCAAAGTAACAATGATGGAGCGGAGTAAAGGTACACTAGCAGAGCCTTTAAAAATGCAATGTTCCAAATGCTAGCTAAACAAATATGATGCTTTCTAGTCATTAATACAAGAGCCAAATGACAGCTGTTGTGATTAAACTAGCAAGACAGAATGCTAGCATTTGGAGTGGAGCCTACATCTTGTCATGTGTCCAAAACAAGTCATGTGACCAGTACTATGCTGTTCATATGCACTTACTGAACTTTTTACAAAGTAATTTCATGTCAGAAGGTTTTCACTGCATTTTCATGGAATAACAAAACACAATTAATGAAAAACAAGAAATTAAACAACACAAAAAAGAAGCAGAAGTGCATTCTCCATCCAGTGACAGAGTGCTTAATCACAGCTCTCTGATCACATGATCACACATGCCTATTAGAAACAGCACAACTACTTCAGAAAAAGAGAAAGCCTGAGCGAGAGAAACAGCAAGAGAGACAGTGAGTGACAGAGGAAGAGAGACGGATCAAAATATAATAACCTGTACGTGTCAATACGATCAATAATCAGCAGTTCCCGATGCACTTACACGCAACAACATATTAAAAACATCTGATTATATCATCACATATTACATCATAAGTGTGGATAAAAGACCCCATGCAGTACAGCACTACAGCTAACAGTGCGTCACACCCACATACACTACCCACAATGCACCACGATGCCACGTAATGTGTATGTGCGTATGTTTGTGTGTGTGTGTGTGTTGTGTGTGTGTGTGTGTGTGTGTGTGTGTGTGTGAGAGCCTGTCTCACCAAAATGCCATTGCACTGTTATGCTGTTATCGTCATAATCATCAAAAAGTGTGTGTTACAGACAGCAAATTAAAGACAACTAAACTGCTGGAGCCAAAAAATAAAGGGATAAAAACTGTGAATAAAAGAAATAAAGCACAGGGGCCCAGAAAAGCAGGAGATACTAGGATTAGCTGCAGCTGTGGAGAAAAAGAGAGTATGAGGAGTAGAAAGAAAGTGTGAGTGAGAGACAGACAGACAGAGACAGATGGTAGAAAGAAAGAAAGAAAGAAAGAAAGAAAGAAAGAAAGAAAGAAAGAAAGAAAGAAAGAAAGAAAGAAAGAAAGAAAGAAAGAAAGAAAGAAAGAAGTGACAGAGAGAGAGAGATGCAGGAAGTGTAAGACTTTACAGTGCTACAATATGGCAAATAAGGTTAAAGGGCAATTATGCACGATTCCATGTAAAAGGGCAAATATTAATTAGGAGGGGATATATAGGTGTATAATCATCATCATCATCATCATCATCATCTTCAGTCGTAGCACACAGACAGAGCAGGATGTGTTTGCTGGGGTGGGGTGTGATGAGTGTGTATGTGCAGGGGGCATGGTTTAGGTGCTATGATGTCACGATGCAGAAGTGTGAACCTGGATGAAAGAGAAGAGAGAAGGAGCTCGTCCGCTCTGAAACCTCCAATGTGTGATTCTGTCGCTCCTAGTGGCAGAATATATATAAACGGTCTAGTTTAGAGAGGTCCCTATCCACCCTTGTTACAAACGCACTCTCATCCACCTACCCTAGATTGAGTACATTTAAGAAAAATCCTAAAATTTGAAGTCATTACCACATGAAAGTCATAACCACCACATTAAACAGACACACTGACAGAAAGACAGGTGTGTGTGTGTGTGTGTGTGTGTGTGTGTGTGTGTGTGTGTGTGTGTGTGTGTGTGTGTGTGTGTGTGTGTGTGTGTATTGCTATACATATCACAGATACCCAGCTCTCAACTCTGACCATGTAGGGTAATGCAGCTGACAGACACACACACACACACACACACACACACACACACACACACACACACACACACACACACACAAGTCTGCCTCTTATAGATCATACTTTGTTGATGTAAAGTGAGCTGGAGCTGTTCTACAACACGCACGCACACACACACACACACACACACACACACACACACACACACACACACACACAGAATATAAAGTGTTTAAAAAGATTCCACATTAATTACAGATTATTACGAGTAAAGATTGAGAGTACATTTGAGAAAAATAACTATATTCTTTTATAAATATTTAATAAATATTAATGCATTTATTTATTATTACTTATTAATAAGTAATAGATATTTAAAAACAACCATGAGTTATAAAATGTTTATAACAAAGACATAAGTTGCCTTATAAATGATATCAGTTATTATGCATGAGGCGTATTTTCCTCACCCTGTTACACATTGTTAAATATTTACCTTCAGTACATAAATCAATTGTCTTTCTCTTACCGTGTTATTAGCGGTTAGAGGCTCCGCCCCCTCATGCTGAGCGCTCTGATACACTCGGAGCTGATGGTGGTCTGGGTAATCAGAGCTGGAGTGGGCGGAGCTAAAATCAAGAGTTGGGAGTCTGGCTGCAGGAGTGGGTGGGGCTTGTCCAGGTGGTGGATATGAAGGGGGTGCGGCATAGACCTGAGGGAGGGCGGGGTCACTGCTGCCTGGCCCCGCCTCCTGAGCAGGAGCACCCTATAAGAAAGAGCAGAGACAGATACCCTATAAAATATGAAATGCAATATTAAAATATTAATTTTAATATATTTAATATTTTAAATTAAATTGTAATCTTCTGAAAATTGAATATCTCAATTGAAACTGATTATGTAAGTACAGTTGGTCCCCGATTCGATGGTTTGACTTACGATTTTTAGATCTTCCGATGACAATAGTGATACTAAATTTTTTTTATATATATAGCATTTGAATTTTTATTTTTATTTAATAACGCTGCCAGGATGTGCGCATTTCCCACCTTAGGTGATGTCTTACTCTCGCTAGTGGTCGACAGACTTCAGTTGTCTTGGTATTAGAGCGTGTATTTTTTTCTGTTTTTGGTGTTTTAAAACGCAATTTTAGCTCTTGTCAGCGTTTTATCTCTTGTGTCTTTTATCAGCGTTGCCAGACACTGAAACAAAGCGTGTTTATACATCACGATAATGTACATTTTTCTGTTTTGCTATATTATGTACTGTAATATGCTAAATTATTAACAAATTGCAGTATATTACCCATACAAATCAACATTCGTTAAGACTCCTGAGTAAGCTAGGCCATGTCTCAATTTACGATATTTTCAAGTTACGATGGTGTCACTGTAACACATCTAAAGGACTACCTGTAATTAACTAACATCCAGTTAAAAAAACTATAATTTTAGTCCACAATTTAATGATAAGTAATTATAGATTATCTGTATTGTGCGTGGAAAAGATTGTCTTCACAACCTCTTCACAAAAAAAAAAACCACCAAAAAAAAAAAAAAACCTGATTAGAACCCAGTTTTTCTCATTAGAAAATATTTTTTGTTTTCGAATGATTATCAAAAATACAGAAAATGTGTGAAACGAGCTTTTGTGAAACTGAAAATATTCACCAAAACAGTAAAAATCTCTGTATAATTTTAAATTATAATAAAGATCAGACCCCATAAAATGTAAACTATTGAAAGAATGAAGCTTCTCTTACCATCTCAGTGCATCTTCTCTTCTCTCACCACACACACGCACATGCTTTAATGATCTTGTATTAGCCCTGCCCACTACTGCACATTAACCAATCACTGCACAGCTTAACCCATCTGCCCCTGTCCATCATCCTCCTGCCCCCTTCCACCTGTCCCGTCCTGACACTAAACAGAAGCTTGTGTTTGTGTGTGTGTGTGTGTGTGTGTGTGTGTGTGTGTGTGTGTGTGTGTGTGTGTGTGTGTGTGTGTGTGTGTGTGTGGTGATAAGATAATAAAGACCAAAATATACTTACAATCTCAGCATGTCACAAATGGGGATAAGGGGATAAAAGTGTGTGTGTGTGTGTGTGTGTGTGTGTGTGTGTGTGTGTGTGTGTGTGTGTGTGTGTGTGTGTGTGTGTGTGTGTGTGTGTGTGTGTGAGTAAGTGTTTGTTTTTGAGTTTCACTGCTTCCTGATGATTATTTTCTGATATTTACAACAATTACAATAGTCTGACGAATACATCATACCTTTTTGTCCATTTATAGTTGCATGTGATGCCATTTATGTTATAGCAGGTATAAACAATCATTTCCTGACCAACCTTTCTTTATTTTCTCAAAACACACATCTTGTTTTGCAAGTTAATGCGAAACCATGAAGAAGTGTAACCCAGAGGTGAAAAGTAAAGAAGTACAAATACGTAGTTACTGAATTTAAGTAAATTTTTCTGGTATCAGTACTCTACTTCACTATTCATTTTTTTGTTTTTACTTTAACTCAAAAAATGTTTACAAAAATATCTGTACTTTCTATTTATTCCATTTTAAAAACAGGCTCGTTACTTTAGTTTAGTTTTGGTGAAATGTCAATATCTTTTCTTCTTATTGCATGCTGTTTTTAGCTCATCAACCTATTTCCTGTCTTCTTCTTCTTCTTCTTTCGGCTGCTCCCATTAGGGGTCGCCACAGCGGATCATCCGTCTCCATATCACCCTGTCCTCTACATCTGCCTCTTTTACACCAACTACCTGCATGTCTTCCCTCACCACATCCATGAACCTCCTCCTTGGCCTTCCTCTTTTCCTCCTACCTGGTGGCTCCATCCTCAGCATTCTTCTACCAATATAATTCATGTCCCTCCTCTGCACATGTCCAAACCATCTCAATCTCGCCTCCTCACCTTGTCACCAAAACATCCTACATGCGCTGTCCCTCTAATAAACTCATTTTTAATCTTATCCATCTTCGTCACTCCCAACGAAAACCTCAACATCTTCAGCTCTGCTACCTCCAGCTCCACCTCCTGTCTTTTACTCAATGCCACTGTCTCTAATCCATACAACATCGCAGGTCTCCCCACAGTCCTATAAACTTTCCCTTTCATTTTTGCAGATACCCTACTATCACAAACCTATTTCCTGTCATTGTGCGGCTTTTTTAATCTACTACTGGTGTATAATGTCCTGGCTCTCACACACCACAGATGTAGACTAGTTTATTATGCTAACAATGAGCAAGACAGAAGGCAACAAGAAGTACAGTATAGATAATGTAAATGAGACAGAGGGAGTCAGTGATGTAAACATGACTGAGAACAGAGACATTCCTGATCACCTGATCAAGATCATCTTTTCTCTGCTTGTGTTCTATATGGTGGATGTTCAGCCTGCCAACATTTATTACATAACAAAATGAAAAATTTGTTTTATATTAATATTTTAATAAGGGCAGTCAAAATAAGTGTTAATGTGTTAACGCAAATTCATTTTAACAACCCAAATTTTATTAACGCACGATTAATACAGCGCACATTTCTGTTTGACCATTTTTATTAAAATTATAAATAAATAAAAATAAAAGAGGTCAAAATCAAAACAGTGCAACACACTTTTATTCACAACATCCTTTCTTTACTCAGATATATTGAGAAATAAACTCCATAAAACAATTACAATTTTTATTTTTTTAATTGATGCACCTAGTATGAAATCAAGCGGCAAAATCCAACTTGATACACACACTGAACACTGAACGGTTGACAAACGTGCCGGCAGTTTTATGTAATTTTTTCCATAATAATAACAACACACTGTGCTTTTGTAAAATAAATAAAACAGACAAGGCTCTCTGTCATCTCTCTTCACAGACACATATATAAAACAACCTGAATCTCAGTGAGTACTTGCCTGACAGATATAATAAATATATTAATAGAAGGCTTGATATATCACAAAACAAATATTCTATGATGATTTCATTAGTATGAAAGTTAGAAGAGGTAGTTTCTCTGATATCCCTCAGTGTGGAAACCTAGCATAGGTTCCGTTTGGTGTCCTGGTTTACGTATCAGCTTAATGATTTACGAGTTGTAAACTCAGAATTTCCCTGCCCCTCCCCTCCCCTTCCAATTCTTTTATTTTTTCCAAACTGGCCCTAATTCGCTGTCGTAATAAAAAACATACATTTGCATAAAGCGTTTAAATCTGTCCATGCCCATGTTGATTAGAGTATTAAAAATGTGAAATTCAAGGTATTTTATTTTTAATTTAAGGTACATTTAGAATGTGCAATTCAATATTTTAATCAATTGGCAGCCCTAATATTATGCCCTGAGGTCCAGTTACGAACGTGACACTAAACCAGGTAGTATTAATGGCTACTTTTGACTTAAGTACATGTCAGAGCCCAAACTTCTTTACTTTTAATTGGGTAAATAAGTATAGTATGTACTTCAACTTTTACTAGAGTATGGTAAAACATGAGTATCTATACTTCTATTTAAGTGAAGGATGTGTGTACTTTTGCTTCTTCTGTCAGGAAAAATGTCAGAAAACTGACATTGGGGACTCATGACAGCATATCAATGATTACACACATTTTTCATTTGTGCACTTTACATATGCAAGTGAATGAGCTGCATTAATATAAACCAGCACTATTGTCAGAGCTGCTGTTATAGAGAATTATTCAACGCGTTCTGATCAATCACAATCTATAGTTTATACTCTGCATTACCTAGACACCCTTATCATAAACTAGAGCAGAGAAGAAGTAGAACAGAGAGACAAAATGTTCTGAAAGTGTTTGTTATGAATGATTTGGTGTGAATGTAAAACAGGGAAAGTGATGTTACTGATGAAACACACACACACACACACACACACACACACACACACACACACACACACACACACACACACACACACACACACACCTGTCATTTGGCTGAATGACTTCAGCTGTCCTGACTTCTCACCCAGATTGCAGATTCAGAAAATCAGAGACAGCAGTATTTCCTACATTTGAACTCATATGTCTGTGACGCTTTAATCAGCAGTGTGAGAGAAGGAGCACACTAGAGTGCTTCATACTTAAAAATAAAGTGTATCTCATCATTGTTTTGTTCCGCATTGGTGCATGCGAGTGAATGAGTGTGCTGTTTTAAATACAATGCAAATGTGCACACACACACACACACACACACACTCTCTCTCTCTTTCTCTCTCTCTCTCTCTCTCTCGCTCTTTCTCATTCCACTTTTTTCTTATTAATTGCTGCATTTTTCTTAGAACATAATATTCCTTCTTCATTGTGTTATACAACTAAAACCTTTAATGGTTTATGTTACCAGTATATACTATCCAAAAACACAAATATCTCTGTTGTATCATTTACAATAAGAAGATATATTGTTGTATGTGTTCATGGTGAGAGCTCCACTCTGCTGAACTTTAACATAAAACCAGTTCA